>SNVD02000743.1:5000-135305 GCA_013180625.2 Boswellia sacra | reverse complement strand
GATCAAGATTTCTAGTCTAGCAATAGACAATATCCAGATTATATTCAGTTGGCCACCCAAATACAATCCAGCAAGCAATCATAAGCATTAGACATGGGAAAATACAAGCAACTTTAATTAGAGAATTGGATAACAACTTATTGCACAATCAACTTACAAAAACCATATCAGGGGCTTTGAAATCACCCTCAACCAATTCAGATCAGTTACACATGTTTAAGAACGTGGTAAATACAATACAACATGGAGACATTCCAGAAAATGAAAGGGAAGGGAAAAACTTAGCAAATTTGATGTAATTCTCTTTGGATTGTAGTTCTTCCTCTTTCCAAGCTTCCTTTCTCCTTCAAGAACTCCAAGAGATGAAAGAATTCCAGAGCTTCAGCCTCCACCACGTTCTCCCCTCTTCAAGTTATGAAAATAAAACCCTAAAATGTGTTTAAATACTCTGCTACAGTAACGTGCTACAGTGTCCCGTATTATACATGCTACAGTGATGTGTGGAATTACATTTCTACACTTCTCACACTGTTTTGATTACAACTTTCGGTACACTGAATGATTCATAAACCGTAAATTTCTCCAAAAAGTAGACTTCGAGAGCTTTTCAACGGTATATGATATGTCATCGGGTTCATTGTATATCAATACAATTAAATCCGAGAAGATGGTTGACTAGCAGAGGTGAAAATGAAGGGTTTTACTCCATTTTTGTGCAAGTTGCTCCAAAACTCCTACAAACATCAAAATCACACAAAAACATAAAAATACCAAGGAATATAGCAAAGAAACATGGACGAATTGATATAAAAATGATATATAAATAGACACTTATCAGTAGAGAACACCATTGACCATAGTGTACCTTGATGCTCTCCCTCTTACCTTGATCGCTTCATTTCGGTTAGCTGGAAGTTCCCCCGTTTCTAAGAACTTTATGATAGGGTCCATCCAGCAAGGGCTACCATTTATGGTCATTGTTTTTTCTGGCAGAAGCTTATGTTGTGATATGCTTGGAGATTCTAGAACGACCATGTGATAGGCGGATGGTAGAAGGGGGTTTATTCCTGAAGCAATTCTGGCTAAACTGTCAGCCTTTGAATGTTCCACCATCGGGACTCTTACGATGTCGAAACCTTTAAAACCACACAGAAGGGAGTTAACTCTACCCAAGTAAGCTATCATGGTAGAACCTTTTGCCTGATAATCTCCACGGATTTGGTTAACTACAAGTTGGGAATCGCGGTGGATGACTATCTCTCCTACCCCCAGGGCAACTGCCAGCCTAAGTCCTCCAAGGAGAGCTTCATACTCTACGATATTATTTGTGGCTTTAAAATTAAAACGTAGTGCCACAGCCACCTCTATTCCATCCGGGGTTGACAAAATCAAGCCAGCTCCATTACCAATCTTATTAGATGACCCATCTACGAACAAGATCCATGCCTTCTGTGGATCGATTCCCATGGACATTGGTCGATCATGTGACCCTGTACTGGTTTCTTCATCCTCCTTATCTATACTACTTGAAAATTCGGTAATGAAATCAGCGATTGCCTGCCTTTTGATTGATGGTCTTGCAACATAATGTACGTCAAACTCTCCCAACTCAATGGACCACTTGATAAGTCTTCCAGAAAGCTCTGGACGATAGAGTATCTATCGTAAAGGGTGATCAGTTGGGACCATAACAATGTGTGCTTGAAAATATGAGCGAAGCTTTCGTGCCGCAACAACTAAGGCGAGAGCCAGCTTCTCCATAGGAGGGTATCTATTTTCGACTTCTGTCAAGGCCTTACTCACATAATAGACTGGCCTCTGAATTCCCTGATCTTCACAGACAAGAGCTGCGCTCACTGCGCATGCGGAGACTGCTAGGTACAGAAAGAGCGGTTCCCCTAAAATTGGTTTAGAGAGGAGAGGAGGAGAGCCTAAGTACTTCTTCAGCTGTAGGAAAGCATCCTCACACTCATTTGTCCATTCAAACTACTTGCACTTCCTTAATGCTTTGAAGAAAGGGTGACATTTGTCAGTCGCCCTAGAAATAAAACGATTCAGGGCGGCCACTCGTCCAGTGAGGACTTGTATATCCTTTGGAGTTTTGGGAGACTCCAGCAGCATAAGTACCTGGATTTTTTCAGGATTGGCCTCTATCCCCCTTTGGGTGACAATGAATCCTAAGAACTTCCCAGAGGATACCCCAAAAGCACATTTGGTGGGATTCAGCTTCATATCATGCTTCCGGAGGATGTCGAAAGTTGTTCGGAGGTCGTCTACGTGGGATCTAGCGTCCATGCTCTTGGTGAGCGTATCATCCACATAAACTTCCATTGTCTTTCCTAGGAGAGGAGCAAACATAGAGTTTAACAACCGTTGATAAGTTGCTCCAGCATTTTTCAATCCGAAAGGCATCATCCGATAACAGTACAACCCTCTATCAGTGATGAAGGCTGTTTTTTCTTCGTCCTTTGAATACATGGGAATCTGGTTATAACCAGAATAAGCATCCATGAAGCTTAGCAGTTGGTGGCCAGCTGTGGCATCAACTAATTGATCTATCCTGGGCAGTGGAAAACTGTCTTTTGGATAATGCTTGTTCAAATCTTTAAAGTCGATGCAAACACGTCATTTTCCATTGGCTTTTTTCACCAATACAACATTAGAGAGCCATTCGGGGTAGTTTACCTCCCGAATGATTCCACTTGTCAAGAGTTTGCTCACTTCTAAGGCAATTACCTCTGAATGCTCTGGGGCTTGGTGCCTCCTCTTTTGTCGGACGGGTTGAGCTCCAGGGTTGACATTAAGGCAGTGGACAGCTATATTCGAGTCTATACCGGGCATGTCTTCGTGAGAACATGCAAAAACGTTGTTGTACTCTCGAAGAAAACCAATCAACCTATCCTTGATTGGTAGAGGAAGATTCTCACCCACCTTCACTGTCTTCTCCGGATCATTCAAGCAAACAGGGACGTCATCCATCTCTTCTATTAGAGCTACAGCCTCCCCTTTCTCTCGGTCTCATGGATCCAAACTTTCCATCCCGTCGGAAGGCTCTCCACGAATCATCCATAACTTTTGTGTCCTCTCTTTGAAAGCCATGTTGTAGCATTCTCGAGAAGTTCGTTGTTCTCCTCTTACTTCTCCTATCCCTGAAGGTGTTGGAAATTTCAGGACATGATGATAGACACCCATCACGGCCTTGAAGTCGTAAAGTGACGGCCGACCAAGGATGGCATTATAAACTCCTGGATGATCTACCACGAGAAAATTCACCATCCTGATTGTCTGTAGGGAGTCTTCTCCCAAGGTCATAGGTAACGAAATTACCCCTTCAGGAATAACCTTTCCTCCAGCGAATCCCATCAGAGAAGTTTGGATGCCTCTCATATCTCTACGGTTGAGACCCAATCGATCAAATGCATCCAATGATATTATATCAGCCGAGCTCTCGTTGTCGATCAACACTTTTCGTAGCCTTTTATTGGCCACTATTACTGTAAGGACCAAGGCATCACAATGTGGATGATGGATTCCCTGCGCATCTTGCGATAAAAAGGAGATAACATCACAATCTCTTGCATTGGTGGAAGAGGCTATCAAGTTGACTTCGTGGCGAGGGAGGTCATATCTTGCTTGCTTAGCTAGGTGCCTTCGGGCTTGAGAACTCGAACCAGCCACTACTCCCCCAAAAATTGTGGCTACTTCTTCTAGTGGTTCCTTCCCTTTATCACTCTTGTTGGATGGTTCAGGGGGCCGATAAATGTATTCTTGTAGCTGGCCATCCTTGATAAGACCCTCGATTTGTCTCCTCAGTTCGAAGCAATCTGTAGTATTATGACCATGAGCCTGGTGGAAATGACAAAACTTTCTCTTGTCTCTTGTTTTTGGATTCGACCGTAAGGGGGCAGGTTCTTTCAGTAGACCTTTATCTTTGATTTTCTTCAAGATATCATGCTGTGGCATATTAAGTAACGTGAATGCACGATGTTCCTCCTGAGGTCGATCATGATGCTCTTGGCGGGGTCGGGTGGATGACCCTTGCAACAGGAAGCGATCGTTTCTGACTGTATCTCGCGCAGAGTGTCGATCCGAAACTGTCCTTCGATTTCTATCATGAGATTCTCCTCTATGATTATCATACGGTTGTCTATCCATACGTGAAGAATTAGGTACCACCGGAGTCTGCCCAGGATAATTTGCTTGAAAAATTTCCTCTGTATCAGCATGGCTAGAGACCCTTGCTAATGCTTCTTGGTATATACGTGGGAGGTTAACGGAGAATTCCCATGCTAGAGGGAGCTCACCTCTGATTCCTTGAACCAAGCCTTGCATAGCGTAACCATCATGGAATAGATCCACTCGGGCAACCTCCCCCTGATATCCATCTAAAAATGCACGGAGGGATTCATTACGACCCTGCTTGATTGAAAGAAGGCTCTGCGCTGGTCGACTTTTGGTTTTCATATTGCTAAAATATGTAAGGAAACTACGGGCAAGCTCATCGAAGCTGGAGATGGATGCAGCTGGTAGCCTTCTATACCATTGCTTAGTTAATCCTCCAAGGGTAAGAGAAAAAGTTCTGCACAAGATTCCCACTGAGACCCCTTGTATCTCCATATGAGAAATAAAAGAGTCTAAATGCTCTCGGGGGTCCGTTGTCCCTTGGTAAAGCTCAAGTTGCGGCATCCGGAATCCGCATGGGTATCTTTCCCTTAGAATATCTTCAGCAAATGGTGATTCCCATTGTGGACAACCATCTTCTTCCCCTCCTGAACGCTTAATCAACCTCTCTAGTTTATGGATTTTTTCATCCATTTCCTGCTTGAACTCCGCATAATGATTATCAGACGTTTCCTCCTCTGAGACATCCATTGGGACGACATCTGGGCGATGATTCTTGAATCTAGGTAGTGAACTGGGGCGATTTCTTTTTGATTGATGATTACCCCCTGGAGCGTAAGGACCATGATAAGAATGGGCTGGCTGATCAACATTACTTTCCCTTGGTACCTGCTCAACGCTTGTATGGCTTCTTGTTCAGAGAGTGTCGAAGGTCTACTGCTGCTAACGGTTGTTCAGATATGATATGCGAGGGAGAGGGAATCTGTGGGCGACCTTCCCCTCCTTGAACAATAGGATGGGGAAGATTCGGTTGAATGACCTGATGGCGAGGCAATCCAGTAGTCTGGGCGACTAAATCAGGACGCCCACCAACATCTGTCTGGACGTTAGGTACTACCATGGCACTCATTGGGTTATTCCCAGCTGTGTTTGCAGCCTGCTGAGCACTTTGTCCAAATGCTTGGTTAAACCTAGTCACCATACGATTCATCTGTTCACTGAAATTTCGCATGGTATGTTCCATGGTAGTTAGTCGATTCGTCTTGCCCTTCCTCGGTCTTCTAAGTGGAAGTCGGGGTTGCCTGAGGTTAGGCCCCACCCCAGAGGATATCACTAAAGCTCTCTCCGTATCAACTACCCTTCGACGTCAGGGAGGCGCTTCAACCTCGATTTCTTCGTCAACCTCTAGGGAGGTTGAGTGTTGGGATTCGTGACTCATGATGAGTTTGAGTACGTTTGGATAGGAGCAACAACTAAAGAGGCTTAGATTGTCATCCCCACAGATGGCGCCAACTATTGATGCACGATTTCCGGATGACCGGGAAGCGGGTCGAAGCTCGGGTTGTACGTCGAGTCCAATCCTGCGAGCAAAGAACAGTCAGGGGTGTCGGCAAAGATCTTCCGACGCTCAAGTCAGTTTGCGACATTCCGGAATTTTCTGAGAGAATTTCCTAGAGAGAGAAGCTCTCAAAAGTGAAGGAAATTTAGAGAGAGAATAAGTTCAGAAAAGTGTGCATACCTTGAGCAATAATTTGGAGGGTTTTTATAGGAGTCTAGATGGGTTATTGTGGGACCCAGATAATGAGCCCAGATAATAGGCTTCAGTAATGGGCTTACTGTATTAGAAATAATTAAGTCAGAATGGGTCATTGTGAAACCCAGATAATGGGCTTCAGTAATAGGCTTACTGTATTAGAAATAATTGAGGCCCAATATTGTTATGGCCATAACAATATATAGAACCTGTCTTCTTGTTTAATAAACTTACAAAGAAGTTAATTAGTCTTTCCAATATGGTTCTTGAGTTAGAAAGAAATAAGAATATTAATACTACTCTTATAAACTTTTTATACAAACTCACTCATACACGGAGATGGAGTCAGAAATTTAACAAATGAGAGGCAATTAAAAAGCTATAGATGTGAGAATTTCTCTCAAGTAATAAACATGAATACTTTATAAAAGTTCATAAAAAATTCATAGATCTACAATTGTCCACGACACTTTTTCATAAAACATTCTTGGTTGATTGACTTTGGCCTTCTCAAATTCAATTAACTCTCTTTTTTCATTTGCTTCTTCTCTTTGTCTCTCGTTTACTGGAACCTTATTTTGCATCATTTTTTATTCCTTCACTTGCTATTGCTTAAACATTTCATCTCTCAACCCCACTGTCTACCTAATATCCTTATCCATTTAACTTCATTTCTAACCCATGACTTACTTATTTAAATTACATCAAATGGAAGTGAAAACTCAACATTATGTGGATTTTATTTTAATTTTTTAATTCTAATAAATAACGAATGTAAATTTAGTTAAACATAGCTTAGCACATATGTTTAATTCTAATGCTAATCATATATTACTTTTATTGTAAAAATCAATTAACTTAAATGAAAACACGATAGATAAAAACATTATAAGTTTATATCCAAAATAAAAAATTTCAAGAAACAAACCCTAACAAAACAAAGAGCAATATTCTCAAATAAATAATAAATAGGATAATGGGAGTGATCTAAAGTAAAATATTTAAAAATTTAAATTTTAAATATTAGAACTTTATTTACCTAATTGTTTTTTGTTGAATGGAGTTTGGAGAAGAAGAGATGGAGAGGTTGACTCACTACAAACAAAGGGGCCATTTAGCCGTTGTAAAAGGTCTTTTGCGACGGCTTTACGACAAGCTTTGGGATGACGTAGATAATATGGGTTATAAATCTTTTACAGTAGCCCATTTTATCATTTGTGATGGGGGTCTTGTCATTTACGGCGGCACCTTTGCAGCCACAGAAGGCCATTTACGTCACCTCATTTACGGCAATATTTTAGCCGCCGTAAAAGACTCAATAGTTAAAAAAATATTTTGTTTAAAATTACGAGATTTAATCCCTGATTTGAATTCCCATTTCTTGTTGGTAACGATTATTTTTTTTAAATGTCATTTAAAACTTAAAATAAATCAATTCATTAATTACATTTTTGCTTTTTTTTCTAAATGCGACTTTAAAATTTAAAATAATAATTGTAATTTTAAATTTTATAGAATTACAATTTTACCCTTCATTTTTAGTGTTACTCAAAATTACCAATTTGCCATTGTTAATTAATTTAACAAATTCTTTGAAAAGGTGTTTTTTTTTTGTAATTCTCTTTATTCAATAATATTTTTTTACAACAATATTAAAGAACATAATTCAAGAAGATAATTTTATGAAAATTATTGAGAGACTTGCATCATATACTCAATTGTTCAACTACACTTCATAGTTCTTTTCAAATTTCTTAACTGCCAACAAAATTAAAAAGTTTAACATACTGCATAAAATGAAACTAAGGTAGTGTTTGTTTTAATCACTTAGCACTTTTTAGAACTTAATTTATACCACTTAATAGGATGTTTGTTTGCTTTTTTAGATGCCACTTAAAAAAAGTGGTAAGAGAATATTTTATCTTTAATATGACTTTTTTACCCTTGTTAAAATGTAAAATATTTATATAATCATTTAAAAATTAAATAGTTAATAAAATTAAATCAAAATTCTTTTTCATTTAAATAATTAATATTATATTTCTTACAACCTTTAAAAAATAATTATTAACTAAAATTAAATAAAATTTTTTTCATTTAAATAGTTAATATTATATTATATAAGCTCATATGATATTATTGTATAACTACTATATCATTGATATTATCAATTTTTAAAATTCATTCCTCCAATTAGATCAAGTTTAAGCCATATCAATTTGTATAAAAAAAATTGTAAGAGTAATATTTTATCCATTACATTTTGAAGACTATATTTCGAATCATAGAAGAATAATTCTATTAATTAAAGTGTTTTTCATTTCATAAATTTAAAAAGAAAAAAACTAATATGATCTTTTAACTGACAATATTAAATATTAATTTTTTACTTTAAATTTACACTATTAAATAAAATAAAATATCCTTAGCAATCTAATAAATAACTTTTGAAGTTTCAATAAAACTGTCCATATAATATGTAATAAAATTTTATCAAATATATTATCTATTTTAAACTCGCTATTTATAATGATATCAAATTTTTCAATAATTATTATTCAACATATTATTAGCTAATTAATTTGAAATATTAATAGAAATAAATGAAAGTTTACCAATTATAAAAAATATTTATCATATTTTAATATGGTGATTATAAATATAGTAATAAATAATATAACAATTTGATAATAAATACTAAAACAATAACAAATATACCAAAATTGTACCTTTTAATAAATTAAAATAATATTCATAAATAAAAATTTGATAAAATTTATATTATTTTAATATGTATGGATATTTATGAAATAAAATTTTTACCACCTCATTTAGACAATAATGATTAGAAAATTTGATAAAATTTATATTATCTTACTATGTAGGGATATTTATGGCATAAAATTTTTAACACCTAATTTAGACAATAGTGATTAGAAAAAGTGATAAATTTTCACTTTTTCAATTAAGTGATTTATCACTTAAAATAAGTGCTAAATGTAAAAACAAGCAAAAATTTTAAGATTTAAATCTAAATACTTTAAGTGTTAAGTGATAAGTGGAGGAAAACAAACACCATCTAACTTCACTTCAAAGTTCAAATTTCTTAACCACCCAAAACCTAGTAAGTATATCAAATTGACAATCCAATTAAAACATGCAAAACCTTTAAAGCCCTTGAACACCAGTTCAGCTTCACCCTCATCATTATCTATCCCATCCTTAACCTTTACCTGGAAAATTAAAATAAACAAATAAATACAATTCTCGCACTTCAACAGTTCATTTGCAACAAGTGATAAAATCCCATCATGCAACATTAATATAAGTTCCAGATATAAATCAATTTGGCAAAGCTACTTTTTCCAAGGACTCAATGTGTCGTAGCTTTGGCTTTCAGAAAAATTCATTGATATATGCACTTTGATATTGCCAAAATATTCAAGCTCACATTAGTAACACTTTTTTGCATATTTTTTTCTTGGTTTCTTTGGTACTAATCAATTTTCATTTTTTCAATGTCATAGCAGAAAGGAAATACATTGAAGACCAATCTAATAAACTCCAAGTCTCCAATATATTACATCAAAAATATTTGCTATATATTAACACTTGACTTTTAGGACTACAAAATTAAATCAAAGAATAAAGAGAAGATAGGAGGGCAAATCAAAAGCTATATGCACAAGAGCAAAGGAAAGAACAAAAAAATGGAAGCTATAATTATAATAGCAATGTACTGCTTCCAAACAATCACTTACCTAAAGAAGTAAACATGATTCCAAAGCAAAGAAGCATCTTTTTTACTAATGGAGGTAATGCATGAATTTAGAGCAAACAATATTTCATTTGTTGTGCAAGATTATCCATAACAAATTCACGAGTGGCTGACTGTGGAGCCAAACAAAGAAGACAACAAACAACAAGATAACAAGCAAAATAGTAGACAATAGCAGCAATACAACATCAGAAACATGATAGCAAACATACAATAGAAAAATCAAAACTGATTTTGCTAAATGTGTTATTTTAAGTTCTTCAATTTCCTTAATAATAGACAACAAAACCACAAGCCATTAACATATCATTATACATAAAAAAATATACCTAAAGTAGGCCAAAAGTGGATAGATTTTGCTCCTATTAGTTTTATAGACAAGAGTTATTTCCTTGTCTCACTTTCTGCATTCATTCAATGCATCTACCTATTTATCCATATCTTCTACCATGCATTGCTCTCTAATTCAATTTGTTGTCTGTATTCTAATATTTAGCAAATTTATCTCGATGCTTTAGTATCATTTTCTCAAATTATCTTTAATCATCAAGCAACTAGAATCCTAAATCCATACTGTAATACTAGTGAAGGATTTACATAAAATCAATGTGTTATTTTCTGTCTTCAATTTCCTCAACAGTAGAAAACACAACCACAAGCCAGAGAAACTGCAATTGCATTTAGCCACCACCACCAGAGAAACCAAATCCCAAATCAAATGCACCCTACAGTTGCTGCCAAATCCCAAATGCTTGAAAAAAACAAATCACAAATCAAATCCACAAAAAGAAAAAAAATTACCACAACCTAAATCATAATCAAAATACTTAATAAATAACAAATAATACTCACCACAGAGGGTTGGCAATGGGGCGAGGTGGGGCGGGTCCGGGGCAGTAGGTATCCAGCCCCGTCCCGCCCCATTACCCCTATACGGGACAGGACGGGACAAAAAAAATTTGAGCGGATCCAGACCCGTCCCACCCCGCCCCTAAACATTTACATTTTTATAATTGCCCCCCTGTAATATTTACGTATTTTACAATCTCGTCCCCCTATAATATTTACATATTTGTAAATAACTCAATTCTCAATTTTTCATCATATTATTTATACTTGTGATCATTTTCTTAATAATAATAAAAACAATATATCTTCAAACTAAAATCAAAATGATTTTGGATTATCATTTGATTTTATTAGTAAAAATGTTACATACTCTATTAGAAATAATGTTAAAAGTGTATTATTGCTTGTAAACTAATTAATTGACAAATTTTCAAATAGTTGATAATACAATTAAATAATTTTTCAGTAGCATGTTGATTTAATTTTAATCTAATAATAGTAATAATATGATTGGCATATTCATGTACCAATTAGTTAACATTATAAATATTTATGAAACATTAATAATTTAATTAATTAATTTAAATTATGATAAATCATATATTTAAGGTTATAAGATTATTTTTATCATTTTTCTATTTTCATATTTAGAAAATAATATATTGATTATATTAAAGGTATACATTTTGAAAATAATCTTGTTAATATTGCAATAATTTAATTAGTATTTAGTAATCTATATCAAGATTGTAATATTGTATATATTATACAAATTTAATTACTATAAAATACAAATATTTAATTACCATTTGATTTTATTAGTAATAATGCTACATACTCTATTAGAAATAATGTTAAAAGTGTATTATTGATTGTAAACTAGTTAATTGACGTTGTCGAGATGTGTCGGATATCAGACACTCGACATGTCGGCTGAAAGTGAAAACAATTTGTCGAGTGTCAAATACATCATCGAAGAGTTTACAGTGTCGGATTCTTCATCCGACATGTCGAGTGTATATTTTGAAAATAATATATTGATTATATTAAAGGTATACATTTTGAAAATAATATTGTTAATATTACAATAATTTAATTAGTATTTATTAATCTATATCAAGATTATATATATTATACAAATTTAGTTACTATAAAATACAAATATTTAATTATAATTAATTATCATTTGATTTTATTAGTAATAATATTACATACTCTATTAGAAATAATGTTAAAAGTGTATTATCGCTTGTAAATTAGTTAAGTGACAATTTTTTAAATAGTTGATAATACAATTAAATAATTTTTTAATAGCATGTTGATTTAATTTCAATCTAATAATAGTAATAATATGATTGGCATATACCAATTAATTAACATTATATATATTTATGAAACATTAATTAATTAATTAATTAATTTAAATTATGATAAATCATACATTTAATGTTATAAGATTATTTTTATCATATTTCTGGTTACATATTTAGAAAATAATATATTGATTATATTAAAGGTATACATTTTGAAAATAATATTGTTAATATTGTAATAATTTAATTAGTACTTAATAATCTATATCAATATTGTACATATTATACAAATTTACTTACTATAAAATGCAAATATTTAATTACCATTAATTATCATTTGATTTTATTAGTAATAATGTTACATACTCTATTAGAAATAATGTTAAAAGTGTATTATTGCTTGTAAATTAGTTAACTGACAATTTTTCAAATAGTTGATAATACAATTAAATAATTTTTCAATAGCATGTTGATTTAATTTCAATCTAATAATAGTAATAATATGATTAGCATATACCAATTAATTAACATTATATATATTTATGAAAATATTAATAAATTAATTTAAATTACGATAAATCATATATTTAATGTTATAAGATTATTTTTATCATATTTCCAGTTACATATTTAGAAAATAATATATTGATTATATTAAAGGTATACATTTTAAAAATACTATTGTTAATATTGTAATAATTTAATTAGTACTTAATAATCTATATCAAGATTGTATATATTATACAAATTTAATTACTATAAAATATAAATATTTTATTTGGTCATTATAACATGACTAAATTGATGTTAATATACTAAAAGATGTTAATTATTAATTAAAATGTAACTTTTATTAAAGTATTTGCATGGTTTGTAAAATTAATAAGAATTCATATATATATGAAAAATTTAACAAATATAACCTAAACCCAACAGTTTAAAAGTTTGCAAAAACACCCCTATATCTTGCGGGGCGGGGCAACGGGTCCAAGAGCTTTGCCCCAGACTCGGACCCGCCTCGGTCGGGGTAAAATTAGTTTACCCCAGACCCGCCCCGATTTTGCAGGGCACACCAGGGCCCCGGACCTGATGGGGCAAATTGCCAAGCCTATCACCATAAGTCGATGTAATCGATGTGTGCTATCGGCATGCTGAACTTATTAATAGAAAACCATAAAAGTTCTAATTTATTTGACAAATACTCAATTTTTTGACAAATGCAATTAAGAATTTCTTTGATACCTGTTCATTCCTGGATTAACACATCTCCTCATCAAAATTTTGAAAATTACGTTGTAAGAATGATTGCATTAGCTCAAATTGTACCTTCATATTATTATGTTCATCTTTCAAAGTGTCATGCTCGATCTTCAAATTGTTATGCTCAACCTTCAAGCCATCATGGACATTCTTCAATTCCGCATATTGAGATTTTAGAGCAATTATCTCCTCTTGTCTTTCCTCCTCATTCTTAGTAGAACTTTGACATCTCACATCTGAGGGTGATGGACCATGACCAAAAGTCTTAGCATATCCATGACCATCGAGTCCCAAAATATTGGTGAATATTTTTTCCTTTGCCACATTAAGATTGCAACTACACTAAATTAATTGATCTTACTTTTTTTCTATAAACTAATACTGTCACTCACTAAGATTGCAAACTACCTGGGAATGGGATGGATGCTTTGGCGTGTTGAGAAAGATTGGAGGAGAGAGAGAAAGAGTGAAAATCTATTTTATTTTACTTGTTTTTAAAGTTAAAAAAAAAGTTTAAAATAAAAAGAGGGTGGGTTTAGTTAATTTTTGTTAAAACGTGAAAAGATTTATAAGACATTGGGCTTCAATTTTTGTTGTTTTTATGGGCTCTGAACTTTTAAAATAATTTGCTCAACTTAATTTATTTTTTTAAGGCTTTAACCCATTTGTTTAAAGGTAAATAAATTTTCAAGTAAGGCCAATAGAATAATTTTACAATTATACATAGACAAGATTTAGAAAAAATTTTCAAGCCTAGAAGGGGTAGTTGCCCCTCCTAGACCTAAGTTACCTTCGTCCCTGCTAGAGGTGTTCGTCGGTTTGGATCCGATGGATTTACTTAATAACCAATCCAATTCAATAATAATCGGTTTAGAGATTTTTCAATCAAATTCGATCCAATTAAAGATTGAAATCCAATCCAATCTGATTTTTAAAAAACATCATCTGATCGGATTCAATCCGATCCAATCTGAACTTTAAAAAATTTAAAAAAGAAAAAAAGAAAAGTTTAATATGATCTAATAATAAACACAAGTTATTATATAAAAATAATGAAAACATGAAGTTACCAAGCAAATTAGAATAGTGGTAAACCATAATATAATAAATAAAAATTCATTTAATAATTGATTAATGTTCTGAACTAAAAACAACATTACCAATTTAAATCATTCCAATACAAATATTGTAATTTAAATAAATTTATAGGGTTCCATGCAATAAGCTGCCATGCATAAAATGGAACTTGAAAAAATTTATTACTATATAATTGTATTAACTCAATGTCATCCATGCATATTAAATAATGCCTTGCAAACACGAATAAATAATTAATAAGTAACTAATAGTTTTTATATTGAAATAAATATAATTGGCATGAGAAAACAATTCATGAAATAAAAAGAAAATAATAACTAAGTTATATTTGTACTTTCCAATTACAAATAGCACAGATGCATTACATCAATGATCATCAAATACTAATTTTAATTTTTAGATATTACATAGTTAATTTTATTACCTATTATTTGGATTGGATCGGTTTATGATTGATTTTTATAATAGGATTCGTTATCCGATCCAATTAATTCGGTTTTCAAAAATTCTAATCCAATCCAATCTATCAATTGATCAAATCTAATCAAAATTGAATCAGTTTGGATTGGATCGGTCAGTTTGGACGGATTGGATTGGATTTTGAACACCCCTAGTTCATACTCATACAAACCGGCATGGTATAATGTGAATGGGTGAATATATCTAAATAATAAATTATATTAATTAACGTGGGTGATCTAATGATTATGTAATAACACTACCTCAGTTTGTATTAGTTTATAAAATAAATATAAAATAAGTCAATAATGTATTAATAATAATATTGCAACTAATAAATGTGAATGGGAAAGTCTAGGGACTGACTACAGTCCAGCTCCGTATGGGTACGCAGTTGGCTTTTCTTGTAAACGCGGATGCAAAAGTTGTAAATACAACTTTTGCCCCAAGTAAAAAATTGAAAAAGCAGCTAATGTACCCGTACATCAGCTGCACCGTAGCTCCCTCCGAAAGTCTATACTCAATATAGGCAGATTTCTAGATGGTTGATGTGAACAGCTAAGTTCTAAAGTTGATATGAAATGTCATTTCCCTATATAATTACTCATTTTGTCAAGTGATTGAAAATTTAATTGTAATTGTCTAACTATTCCAACTCAAAGGAGACTTTCCCAATATATAAAGTTGCGTGTAAGAGGAAGATACCGTGATGAGAGTCACGATCAGCCATGGCTGCATTACACCCCATGCATCATTGTCAATCAATTGAGTAGATGAACAACATATGCATGTGAGCTTGTGCCCTAGTTCTTCCCGCTTGTGCCCAATTCCATGCACAAAATGATAGTTATGGTTGCTCATTCACACTCTATCATTTTATGTATTTGGAAACCAATGAGAACTCAAGTCTCTTAAAGCTAACCTAAACTAAACAAGTTATAATCAAACAAAAGAAACAATTAATTATTGTGATTGCAATAGTTTGGTTACCATCTTGGCTCGATCAGTCCAAAAACCATGAAAGACCCAGAGAAAGAACCCAAGAAATAACCCATGCAGCCATACAAGCCAACATGATGCGAGCCACCGGCTGAAGCACGTGATGGACCATGCCGTAACCATTGGTGGACCATGCGTGCATCCATCCATCGACTCCTGAAGTCTGGCTCATGCCGGACCACGACACACTTGGAGCACAACCTTTTCAGAGGATTTTTCACGTCACCTTGAAGTGATTTGTGTCTTTTCTTTGTTTGCTCAATTAGGGTTTTGTGGACCCTTCATAGCCCTCCGTATTTCTTCATTGGCTTAAGTTGACGCGTAGCAACCATAGCATTCTCCATTCAGTGAGTGGCTGTGGCCCTCTCGATGTTCTAGGGTGAGCCATGCTCTCACAACTTGAGGCTACCGTTAATGTATGACACATTCATACTCATTATTGTTGATTAACTCGTTATCCGGAGATTAACGTCGATCCAAAAGATTAATTTATATGATATATTTAGAGAGTACAGTTCATCTCTATTCGATGTTTTAATATTTTCATACCACTTATAATAGATTAAACAATTATCGTTCTAAAGTAAATTATATGATTATATTGTATCGATCTCTTTGTAAATCTAAAATATAATTTATTTCAAGGTGGGGTTGTCACAACAGGCAACGACCGTGTCACTTGATGTCTCCTGTTGGCATACCAACCAGTACAGAAGTGAAAGATTATTGACCTTTCATCACTGTCTGAGAGTTGTAAAGGCTTATCTTTGCGCTGTTTTTGACTTTGTATATGGCCTGAAAATATGAAAATTTGTCGCTTGGTTTTCAAGTCAAGAAAGAGAACCAAATTTAAGATCTTACAATCATCATATCGTTATTGTTACAATTTTTAATTATTACTTTTCTTCCATCATATCCAATTATATATAATATTTATTATTGATTCTAATCTTGGTATCATTTTAAAATGAGGTAATTTACATTCTTTTCTTATTTGTTATATACACATAGAAGTTCGTGCCTTGCATCCCAGGATCGACAGTAAAATGTAAATTATATCCATAACACATCATGTTGATAATTAACACTTTATGTCGATAATTAAAAACCTATTTTTTCAATAATTGAGCTAAGTCAACGATATAGATATTTTCTTTTCCAAATCAAATGAACCTCAAAAGTTCGTCCCCTCAAAACTAGAAACTTCCATTGATTTGAGGGGGCATGTTGTAGTAATAATAATAAAAATAATTAAAGAGATGGACGGAGTCAGAAATTGTTTTTAGAGGGAGTAAAATTATAGTAATATAAGAAAATAAATTAATATAATAAAATATAGTTGTAATTTAGAAAATTTATAATATTTTTAGTCAACATTATTTAGAGTATAAATTAATATTTATCATATCAATATTAAGTTCTAATTACAAGAGAATTGATGAAATAAAGTAATTAATAATATAATTAAATAAAATTTTAAACTTATTAATTCAAAAGGATTTTATCTTTTTAAAAATAAAAATAATAGAGACAAAACAAATTAATGAGTGATAATAGAGAAAATACAAAAAAAATTTTGTTTGACAAATAAGATATAAACAAACATATATATCCATATATATATATATATATAACAATATACATTTTTAATAATTCAAAAAAATAATATTTTAATTTTTTTCTTTGACCCAGGAGGGGCAATTGCCCCTACTAAGCCTATGCTGGCTCCGTCCCTGATTGAAGATATAATTTGATGTAACAAAATAAAGTTTAAATATTTTAATGTGTAACCTTTTTGGAATATGTATTAATTTTTCAAAATACAGAGATCAAAACTTTTTACAAGTAAATTGTGACAAGCTTTATTTTATAATGATAGCAAAATAATCAGCAAAAATGAGAGGATGCTGATTCAATATTGTTTCTTTGATTAATAAATTCCTCAAATGATAATTATAATTTAAGATTTAATTTATACGTTGGTTCTATCTTTCATTACTTGATATTAAATCATTTATTTGATTTGAGCTATCATAATATATCGGTAGGATTATATTATTCATATCTTCTATTAATTTCAATTATAAATTTAGTTAGATTTTCTACAAAAGGGTTTATGAATCAAATTTCTTTTATATGAATCTCAAACGAAAAAATTTAATTTATATTTGTATATACATATAAATTCAAGATAAAATTCGTTTCCCTTACTTAATTTGAGAGGTATCACCTGCTTGATTACTAGATATGTCTAAAAAGATTATCGATCTTTCACAACCATTCGGTATTTTTTATCGATCCAAATTAAATGGCAAAAAACTAATGTGTCCCAACTTCGTATATTTTGAGCAAAATCCGATTATATTGGCGGCAAACATGCCCGATTGCCCGTGGTCCCTGGAGAAAGTGGGCCAAGTGCACCATGTGGGTTGGATGGCTCAAACTGGTGGGTTCAATTACAGCATTGAAGGGAACCCAACAGCTCTTCTACTAGCTTTTGGCAATTCAATGGTAAGACTTTTAGGAAGAAAATTGTATGCAATGATGTTGGGTGGAGTGGGAAATGCTTATGCTGTAATAACAATATTTTAATGCTCGAGGTACCGCACCCACCTGGCTAACTTAGCATCCAATAGGGGTTGGACCCTCACCCCGCATGTGGGCTCACCAGTGTGGCTCAATGGTGGCCACGCCCAATCATCTACTATTGAAGAATAGTATGTGAATTTAGTTAATTGTTTATTAGTACTTGGTTTTCATGCCAATAATGATTAGGAGGTAGCTTAGTGCCATTTGATTTGTGGCGGCCAAAATGGCTTTTCTCAAGTCAAAATAGTGTGGGCGGCTGGGGTTTTTGGATATGGGATTTCCTACTACTTGATTAAAAACTAAAGAGATTGTTAATTTCAAATTGTAGGTCAACATACAACTTTGGTGAATTAGAAACAATCAATCAGAAAGATTATTCTAAAAGTAATGAGATGTCTACTCTGAATTTGGAATTTTTATATGTGTATTTTTTCTTACATATTCGAAGTTTTGATGTAATGATTTCGATACAACTTTGCGATCTTATTGTTGTTAGGTTTAAATTAATCAAGTTCTAATATTATGTATTTAATTTTTAAGCATTTCAATCAAATTACTACTCTTACAAATTACTTATACAAACTCATCCATACAAACTGATGTTGCATGATATAATTTGATAAATAAATGCATTGATTTGATAAATATATATTAATAATAAATGACATTAATTAACATGGGTCATGTGGCAATCATATAAGGATGCCACATCAATTTGTATGTGTGAGTTTGTATAAGTAGTTTGTATGAGTAGCATTACTCTTAATTTTTTATATAACTAGTGGACTGAACCTATGCTTTAAAACAATCAGAATTAACATTTTACATGTATTTTGAGCATATATTTCTATATTACAATGTATTTGATTTATGAGTTGAGGTGACAAAAATAAATCTTATACAAAATTTTACGGAATGGATAAATCTAAAACAAGATTAATAAATTTGGTTCTACTTTATTTTAACCTAGGAAGAAAAACTAGATATAAAATTAGAATTTTAATGAGGAAAATATTGAAACAATAGTTCTTAAAAATTATATAAAACTAGATTATGATTCATGGACATATCGAGAGATCGATATCATGAGGTACATAAAAACTTAATAAGTGGTACAATAAATTATCTCATTATTTAACAAAATAATAGATAATAAGAGAAACCCCTCTATAGACTTATTATCCACAATTTTCTTTTGTTTTGGTCAGCATTAATGTCTCCATCTTGAGCCTTAATTGGGAAGAGAAAAAAGTCATGCTTGGTTTGTCCGTATTGAACGACAAGTCGGACCCATCAGGTAGATAATCGCGAGAGCGTTTCACGTGATCTACGTACGTAATATTGTCGTCTCCTTTATCTGAAAATGATACGTAGCCCCACCGCTTGTCGGTTTTTCTCCCTCCATTCATTAATGCTTGGTTTGTCCCTGATTAGAGCGTCTTTAACTCAACCAAGCTTAATTTATTTAAAATTTTCTTGAATTAATTTTATGTATAATACTAAGTTCAATCATGAGCTCAGAATCTTATATTAATACCCCAAAAAAGATTAAAAAATTGTCATATAAATTTAAAATTATTGAACGCGGGGAATGTAAGAAAATTAACGAGATTTAATAGTGTTAAATTAATAACAATAATAATAATAGTAGTATCACGGACCATTCTTATAACTAATTTTAGGAAAAAAAAAATCTAACACTCTGATTTTATTTCAAAGGGCTAATCACATGAACACCCCAAGCTTAAGGTAACTCTTATTTTCGTCCAAAGTTTTTAAAAATCCGGGCTTCTCTCCCTTCATGTTTGTTAGCAATACTATAAAAGGCCCTCCTTAATTAAACAATCACATATAAACTAATAAACTTGCGAGCATACATAAACTTAAATTTTTTACATTTGTAGAGAAAATTGATACTTTTGCAAAACCTCACAAGTCTCTTGTGGGAACGTTGATGCAATTAACGCTAGAAAAATTAATGATAAAAGACGAACTGACGAAATTTTTCATGGACAAAATTTAGGATCCATGAGATTATGATAATAATTTCTAAAAAAAAAAAGATGCCACTAATAAAAAAATAGATGTTTCATATTATAACCTAATGATATTAGTGATCAATAAAATTATCGGATTAATGATAATACAAATCGAGTAGTGATGTAATTAATATGAATGAAATTGAAATATAATATAGAAAGTAGATGATATATATTATAAATCAATCATGAAATTGACAGAAAGTGTCAAGTCTTTGTAATGCAGCATTATGAATGCTGCTCTTGTTAGGCATAGTAAATTAGCCCCACAAATCTTTCATGCTTCAACCTGTTCCCTAATCACTTTTTCAATAAAAGTTCAAAAAAATAAGACGACAAAATATTTCAGAATAATGAATTATTTTTTATTAATATTGATAATTTTACTTAAGTAGAAAGCCCATTTGAGGAAGCTTAATGTCATGGTCAGTCCAATTTGTATGCTAGAGTGATCCAAATATGCACAAGGCTTGACCTAGTTTCTAGAAAAACCTGCAAGTCTAAGTCCATTCTCTAGAATTCTCTAGCAAGCCAATGTGCTAGACTATCTCATACAAATATCTTTATAAATATCTAGATATTTTAGATTATGATTCTAGATAGTGCATTTAGACCGTCGAATGTAATAAATATTGAACGTCTATTTAGAAGGTGAATTATTATAAATACCCCTCGAAGCCTCATTTGTACGCCAAGTTATCATCAAGCAATTGTAAAGAGTTCTTGTGTAATACAAAACTTTCTCACTTAATAATACTTGTCTCTAACATTTCAACACTTCTCTACTTTGCCTAATTAGCTCAACAGTCCAAGTCTCTCAATCTTCTTCCTTGAGTGAAGCAAGCTAACAACAAGGGTTACTTAGCAAATTTGAGTTCAAGTTGCCTAAGTATTGAACGAGCGTGCCGCGCAAACTCTAAGCTCGTGACATTAAGCTACTGCCCTCCTGACACTATTGAATTTTCCACATTATTTTTCATTAAAATGATCCATGATATTTCTGGTGTATATTTATCCACATCAATGCTTATTAACTTAAAAAAAAATTGATAAAATTCTAACAAGAGTGACAACAACCATCGGATCAATCTCTCAATTTAGTTATATATTTATTTTTTATTTAAAAATTTTCTTAATTAACTTAATATATTAAAGTAGATGTAATCCTAGGCGTGACAAATTCTATATGATCCATTAATACGACACGAATCCATTTGATAAAAACGTATTTTAAATTTAATATTATCAGATCGAATCATTAATAGGTTAATACGATAAAACCCGTTTGATATTGGACTGTGTTTGGATTTATCATATAAAAACCGCTTCACCTGTTTAATCCATTAATATTAAGGATAATTTAGTAAATTTATTTATGATATATAAAAATATGATAAATTATTACAAATACGGATTTATAACCATATTTAACCTCATTAAAATTATTCTAATACAGTTATGTTATTTATTTAGCCGCAAAAGGACACTTCATGCAAGACAGGAGCTTAGTCATCTATTTAGCCGCAAAACCACGCAAGACAAGTATGAACTCCCTTTGTTACTTGTTTTAGATAAGCCTTTGAAAGATGTTGGATACAAAACTTTGTTTATGTTTTCGTATTATGTTAAATTTGGATATTACAATATATTTCAAAATATTTATTAGATATTGAGTTTATAAACTATTAGTTATGTTTCATGTTTAGAATTTATACAAATCATGTTACACATATTGTTGTCTAACTTTAAATAAAAAAACGGGTTAAATGAGTTGAATTTGAGTAACACATTAAGATAACAGTTCAGTTTGAGTTCTAAGATTTAGACCCAATAAGTTAACGGGTCGGATTTAGATGAACATAATTTAACACAATACAAACACGAAAAGACATGAAACTGCTCTAATATGACCGGTTGCCAGGTCTATGTAATGCGTGTAAAAATTAATAAATAAATCATATTAGTGGAAATACTTTGGATCTTATCATTCGGTTTGTAAGAAATCTAAAATCCTTAATTATATAATTAGCACTATTTGTGAGTTACATAAATTTACATATACTGCAAATTGCATTTCACGGAAATTACATAAATTTAATAAACCTATTATGTTATTCTATTTAAGAGCCATCCTAATTTGATGTATAGTACTAATCATATATATAAATTTAAATTTTATGGATGTTTAAGAAATTTAACTTTACCATTTAATTCGATAATGAGAACCTGTACATAATATTTGACAAAAATTAATTAGAATTGCTACAAATAATTAAAATAAAAAATGTACATTGGACATACATGAAATCGATCGATAAAAGAGAATCAACCACTTGAAATTGTATTAGTTGTATCATATTAATTTTCAAACATTTGATAGATAATTATGTGAATCTTCGTCCTCATATAATAATATTTTATCTAGCAAACCAATTTTTTTTCTTAAGCCACATATATAATTTTGATATATCCTTTTCTTAGTTTTTTTTCAACATTATAACCCTAACTCATCTTCAAATTTAAACCAAACCACAGTGTGAATTAACTAAACAATTACTATATATTATAATCGAATTATATATATAATAACCAAATTGATTATATAGACGATTTTGCTTCTTTGTCCAACAAATTTTTTGTTCTTTTAAAATGATTTACCTTTAACTACTCTTTGAGTATAAGATACCTAATAAAATTGTCAATTTTTTGGTTTTTTATTGGGATGAAGTTTCATCATACCCAGTTTCATCCGAATGTGATTAAGTTTACTAATATTATTAGTATAAACAAGTAGCAACATCACGGGACTCACTAGTATATATTTTCCTATATATCTTTAAAAATTATAATTTAATTATGTAATTAAACTAGTTTGTTATTAATAAAAAATTAATTAATGATGTGTAATCAACTATAATTAAGATTTGACAATCACAATGTATGCATTGAATCAAGAAATTAATATAATCCAAAAGTTAATCCATAATAGCTTATTGGCATTTACACATGTAACAATAACATCACACATGTATATATATGTTCAAAATAAGAAAAATTAATCACATATAATTAAGATGACATAATTAGCAAGTTAATTAGCTAATTAATTAATTAATTAATTAATGCTTGCTTTTGCTTTGTTTGCGCCTGATATAAGTGGATCCCTCTTGTACCAAAATATGCAGCCATCATGGGGACAGGAAGTGAGGCCTTCCTAACTGGAAAAATTGTAACATTCACAATTGACACATATATTCACTCATTCTTTTTATCGTTTCAATTCAATCCCAATTTCCAATTTCTAGCCCTCTGTGAGATTAATTAATTTAATTTGGAAGATCAGGTGGGTTGGCTTCGAAAGCACACCCTGGTGGCCTGCCCTGCCTTGCCTTGCTAGCACTTTTCATGCAAAGACAGGGAGAGACATTGATGTGGACTGCAATATCTCTCACGTAGAGTTACTACAAATTAAGGTCACAGTCGATTGCACACCATGTCTGCTTATTAAGCGAGCAACCCTACTGCTCTATGTGCCTATATAAGGGACCAAATTGTAGAGGGCTAGATAGACTAGCATTGCCATACACATAGCAATTAATTATAAGCTATAAACTTGCAAGACATCAATATTTGTCATCATTTTTCTCTCCTCATCTCTGATATCATGGCTAGGGTTGCTTGCAGTGCTCGTTTTGTTCTTGTAGCTTTTGTCCTTCTCTGCTTCATTTCTCTCTCTGATGCTGGTAAGTATTGCTTCTTCATCATCGTATTGATTTTTTTTTATTACTTTTTTAAAGCTTATAATAAGCTAGAGCAAGCATTTGTATTAATTTCATGTGCATTGAAAAGTTCTTTATCTCTTCTTTTGGCCGTACAGCCAGGAGTTTGGGAGTGGCTTCGGCGCCGCCGGCTAGTGTTGGAGCTGAGAAGAACAAGGGCCAAGTGCTGCAAGATGATCATCATCATGTCGTTGTACCAGCAAAAGGAAATGAAGATCAATTGCGAAATGTTGATGAAGATTTGGTTACAGTAGATTACACTCCAGCAAGGAAAAAGCCTCCAATTCATAACTAAAATTAAGTAACAAATTTTAAGAATTTTGTCAAACAAGTTAGCAAGCTAGCTAGTTATAGTACTAGTTTCATTAGCTAGAAATCTGAATCCTACTTAATTCTATCGATGGTTTTGGATGTATATATTTATATACTATATATTCAGGAGAGGAATATTTATATAGAAATCAAGAAACTATATATAGTTTGTAAGAGTGGAAGTGGTGATCAGAAAATGCAAGATATATTTTACTAATAGAGCTAGAGTCTCTTTATTCTCTCCTTGTAAATTAGGGTTATACACCACATATGGCAAAGCAAATTTGATAGAAAATTGACAGTATAATAATCACATGCACACTAGCTACACTGGTTTTTGGATTGTAACTAGTTTTGGTTATTATTTATATGAATACATAATTATATACAAGTTGGGTCTACTTAATGTATATATATATATATAACCAGGCTTTTTCATGGAATATGAGTGGTTTAATAAATATATTGATGCTAAACTTTATAAGAGAATATATATATATATATATATATATATATATATATATATATATATTTGTAAATAATAGAAGCTTATAAAAGATATATATTTAATAATGCCAATTTAATTAACACCATATAATTAACCATGTACTTCAAGTAATGGTCAATATAAATAACATAATTAATGTCTCCATTTATGCACTTCAATTAGATGATATTTATACATGCTTTCAGCTTCTGGATTAACAGGTTAGTTTTATTTAAAGGGACAAACACTAATCAGATAATCAGATATAGTACATTCCATTGGCATATATAGTGTTAATTGTGCAACAGTTGCACTTAATTTCTGCAAATTTTGAAGAATATACACAGCAATTCTTAGTGGCTTTCTGAACTCATTTGATCCTCAAGCTGAAATCTTCTCCAATACAGATATATAAAGATTTATATGTAAAAGCTTTGAGTTCTCTCTTTATAACATGAAAAAATTAATAATGCAAACTATATTAATAAGTTACATTTCTTCCACACCATGTCCATGGCATCCTATACTCGACAGGCTGACAGCTATTACTTGAAACTGAATGAGCTGGCTTTCTGTTCCTATGAACAAAAAGGAGTATTAATTGGTTCTATATGTTTGCTGAAGTTTTTCTTAGCACAAATAAACAAAGAGTCAGCTAGCTGCTACGGGACATCTGCTAGCTAGCTGGAGGTCTCAAATGATTCTATGGTGAAACTCATCAATAGTATTTCATAAAAGTGCGGTCCATTTAGAATCCTGAGTACTGGTGTTCGTCTTAAATTAATGTTGGTGACAAGCTAGCATTCAATACTTCAAGCTTCACATATGTAGAACCAGGACTTGACATTAACAAGGTATGGATACATTTACCAGATATTTCTTCCTCCTCCACACACCCCACCCCCTCCCCCCCCCCCCCCCAAACCTAGCGCCCACACACACCCCACAACCCACCCGACTCCCCCGCCCCACACATTCACCCACCCTCACCCCATCCCCCACACACTACCCCGAACACACCCCCCACCCACCACCACCCCCAAAACAAAACAAAAAAACAGCCCGAAACACGCGCGCGCACACACATATTTTTACAGCAATTTGCTCATGCAAGTTTCTTAAAATTTTGCCAGATATATATATATATATATATATATATATATGGAAGCCAATATAGAAAACCACCATAAATTTGATTTATATATATCAAGCTCGGTGTAAAGGAATCCAGTCAATATTCAACTGAAAAAAAAAAATTTTGAACATGTTTTCAAGAAGATTGCTATAATTTTTTATTTATATGTAGTCCCTGATAATTAGTGTACACTATCTGCACAAAACCATGAAAAATCACTATAATCTTCTTGGAGAGATATTTATCTACAATGTTGACACATGATGATGGTTGAATTTTCACTGGGATCACTGTGGGGAGAGCCATGAGGCCATAATTAATTATGCCTCTATTAAGAGCTAGCTTTTTCTTGAAGGAGTTTTAGCTTTCTTTCGGTGCTGGTTGATCAGCTTAGAGGCAAGGTTCCCTCCTGGCTTGTTTACTTTTGGGAACTGATTATTGTTCTGAATGTTTTGGGAGAGGAAATATGTTCCACCAGATATTCAATACAAATTATCATCAGTAAATTTTCTTGAAATTTACTTGAAACTTATTATGTATATGTAGTCATGCCAATATTACTAATATTAATGGTATTTATAAATAAATTAATATTACCTGCAATATATTTTAAGAGAGTTCAATGGCTAAGCTGTCCAAAAATGAGAAAAATCTAGTTGCTAGAGAGTTCAAAAATCTTATATAGTGATCATTTTGTTTGGTAGAGGACATGAATACAAGATAGGGCATTCAGAAGCAGTCATATCAAAGAACATGACAGAGAGATAAACTAACTGCATCAAATTTTGATAAAATTTTCCATTTAATTAAAACCAGCTGATAGCATAATCATATATAATTTATGGTTTAATGATATACTTAATTACATTGAAAATCAGAGTTAGAGGTGATCATTTAATTAACTTGAGTTAAAGGTTTTATTAGGAATAGCAAGTTCCCCAAAGAAGAGAAAAAGTATGGCTCAGAATGGCAAGAAAAGACTTGATGGCTACTGATTTAGCATATGAAACAACACCAGATGCCAGAAAGCTCAAAAGGGCAAATGAAACATGTGATGTTAGCTCACTTTAAGACGTCAATTTTGAGGACTTTATTGTTGTTTGGTTCAACCATCCTTCTCCTTGAAACCAAGCACAGGTTACCTGCTTAGGTCATTGTCTCGCTCATCGCTCTTTCCACCACTAGAGATGTCCAAATAATTGTAGAAATGCTTTTAACATGGCTAAAATGCTTTCACTGTTTTGAATTTGTGAGAAATGATATTATCTATTTCGTAACTCTTTGTTGGAACAAACAAGAGCTAAAAATGCATTTTTGGTTGATATTTAACATATCTTTTTCTTATTAACACTATTAGATACTCATCAAAATTTTTTCGTGTATTTTTGTAGGAGTGCTTTCACTGAAGATCTTCTGTAATACCCAAATGAAACCAGAAGCCAGAGAATTTACATGCATATATTGACTGTCAGAAGAAAGCAGCATGAACAAAAGCAGAAGCAACAAACTTTCCATGTTAACAATTTTGACAAAATACCAATTATATGACTGTAAGGTACTGTGTACAAACAGATAAATCCAAGCAAAATCCATTTGTTAAAAAAACTCTTTCTACCTAGTTTACTTTCAAACTACAGCCACTGTATCAGAATTTCGATTGAAGTATTTATATCATTGTATAAGATTGTTCTTCTTCCACAAGTGTAGTCCATCAACGTTTTAGATTCACCTACTCACTTATTCAGGCCTCCAAGTCAAAATGCCTCTAGGTGTTTGTATGACGTTTCAGTGTCCTTCAAGTGATGAAATTGCAATTGAAAAGCAGCTTTGGGCCAGGTTTACATGGTATCTCCAAAACAACCTAAGTAGTAGTTTAATCGTCAGCTCACTATAATTCTTTCATAGAATAGCAAGCTGGCCTCAGCAGCAAGAACGTCTTTTTCTGAAACACTGTACACCTCAGAATCTGAGATACAAAACCAGCGTGAAACGGCAGTCTCAAATTGTTCATCAGGATCTTCCTTGAGTGACTCAGCTCTCACGCTTCTATATACAGTATAGTGCCCACTTCCAACTCTTCCAAAATGCTCCACAACTGATGCTAGACAGTACATATAAGTGTCTGAGAGGCATAACTGGGAGAGCTCTCTTACCTGCACCGAAGAAATAAGTCAAACAACAACTAAGAAACAATGTCCAAGGTTGAAATCACACCAAATACATCAACATGCCATCACCACATATTCCAAATGCATATCCATGATGGTGCAGTCCATTTGAATTACAGTAAATTAAAATATAATTAACCCAACTGCAGTGAAATATATTAACCGGATGGAGAGAAGAAAAGTCAAATTGAAATTTCAAACATGATAAACAAAAATCCATCCAGGATCTAATAAAGGGCCAATACGGGGATTTCACATATGCTTATAAAATGAGATCACCATGTTGCTACTCTAAATCATCAGTGGCTAAAGGCATTTAGGCATGACACAACTGGCAAACTGTTAGATGTTTGAAATAATTGAGATACATAAGCCTCTATAGCTGCTCCATTCAAATAGTCCTCAAATATTGCATTAACAAAATTCTCAAAGAATAGCTTTTGACAGGAAAAAAGCAACCAACCTCATCACCAGATTGCATGTGCGTGTCTGTACATAAGGTATCAGAATTCTCTGCAATATGGGGCAGTTTAGATTCTCTTTGTAATGCATGTTCATTGAAATGCAATTCAGATTCTCTATGCAATGCTTTTTGGTGTGCAGTACATCCATGTTCATCTGCAGCTAATACTTTAGTATAAATATCTTCTCCCATAAGTCTATACATGGAATTTAGCACTTTTCCATCATATTTCATATTCAAACGGTTGGTACAAGTTGGTTTATGATGTTGCAGCTTTGCTCCTCTTTGCCAACTTGCTCCCAAGTCCTTTATTCCGACCCCACTTTTCACGAATGTAGATAGGTCCAAAATCAATGGAAATGCAATATGGCCCTACAATTATCAATGCAGTGGTTAGAATTGTGGCAAGACAATCATCCCACAAATTTCAACAAGGAAAACACATGTGATAGCTTAAGGATCACACACCTGAAGTTTGACTAGTTCTCCGAACTCATTTATAGAAGCACGTTGTAGTTGAACGCATAAAATCTGTACGCAAAAGATCAGACTTATGAATATTCTTGAGAGTTCAATCCCCAAAGATAATTAAAAAAATACTTGCACTGCAGCACAGAAATCAAGCACTAATTCTCCAGAAGCATTAAATAAAATGTCAATCGGTAAATATTAGAACAAAGACAGCCTGGATTTAGTTTTCAGTTTTCATAGCACGAAGTGGCTGTTTTCTTTCCACAATTATGCTAATAAGAGACCCCGGCACAAACATGAAAAATGTAGCAGACTCAAAGAACTTTTAACAATAAAGTGAAGACCAAACAAAGAGATGCCAGAAAACATGACAGTAAGAATGTCTTCTCAAACATGGCCTCCACCCTAGACCATTCTAAATCAGTCAAATCCAGGCAAATTTTGGTGGGTGAACATTGTTCTATAAATGGAGAGCAAGAACTTCATCCATATACTTCAGCAAAAAGAGAAGCTATTGGAAGGTAATCAATTTCCTTTCTGTGACACAGATCCTATAGTTTAATGACAAACTCCTAGATGGTACCCTACTCTCACTTTGCTTCCCTGCTATAAGATTTCTCAATAAAACATTTGACACGTGAAAAGTACATCAGGTTACATTGCCACAGATGGAGAACGTTCACCATTCATACCTTGGGACAACGAGAAATACTTAGCTGCTTGAGAGTGTGGGAGAAGTTATTTGACCATGGCAGTTTTTGAAGATGAAGAAGACTCCGACAGTTACAGGAATCTTCAGCACTACATCTCCTAAGTTTTTCAATCTCCATCTGAGGAAAGAAGGCAGACAATATATGAACAATAAATGAAGAATTATTTCTTGGGAGGAACTAAGGAATAGACTCAGGTCAATCTGAGGTTCCAATACAGTAAAAAAGTAAAAGATATTGGATTAAAAGAACAGCAAAGAAAAAACAACTACAAGAGTCTTAAGATTTGTTGCACAGTCACTCATTTGCTCCTTTTGTGGATAAATACTACCTGATTTGCTAACATTGTGGATGAATTAAGATCCAATAACTAATAATCAAAGTATATTATTCAATGAAGGGATTACCTCATTTTCTCCCATTCTAGACAGATACTTTATTGCAGCAATGTGCCAGCAGTGACTGCAGTGGTAATTCTCAATGTGTTCAGCAACGACAAACTGCTTCAGGCAATCCTCCAAAGAACATCCAGCCATCTAAAAAGAAAATTAGGGTTGAAACAGTTATACAGGAAATTGCCCAGACAGAAACCAAGAAATGGGCTTAAACTATCAGAATACTAAATTATTAAACCTTCGGTCACATACAATAGTGGAACCACTATCTAGCACAGGTGAAAGTGGTAAGCTATGAAAAAATTGATAGTCCAGGGAAATCTGCAAAGAGAAAACAAAAATGTGGAATAAATATCTCAGGAGTCAAGTAACATTTAGCAAATAAAAAAATAAGAGCTTCTAGAGAGAGAGATGACCATTTGGATGCCTATTACATATTTATGGAAGGAAGAGGACTGTTTTCTATAAGTTAACATAAGAAAATTCTTCCAGACCAAACAAAAACGAATAAGAATAGAAATAAATTCCAAAAAAGCTTCAAGGAAACATTAATTTAATTCCAAGATTTATCATTATCAGGTTTGGTTTTGAAGCTACAGTTCTCAAAACTTGGCTATTCCGTGGGCATGTAAATAACTACCAGAATTCTTCAAATTAGCAGTCATTCCAAATATAGCATTATTGATTTATGTATTCAGAAACGAGGACAGAGTTAACTCTGATAAGCATTTCACTAGCAGAAAGTGTTCTATGAGGGCCACATGAACCTGAGATGAACAACTTTGACAAGTTAAAATGCTACCAAGAATCCCATCAAATGGTCCAAATAAATGTTTCTGCCATCTTTCCTGGTCACAGTGGTCTTCCGTCCTGTTTGGAGAAAGAATCCTACAATTTGCAGTGTCAAAAGCATCCACCAGAGAACTTTGATTTGGACTATAGCAATCTAGAAATTCTTCCCTTAAAGAGGAAATGAGGTGAAGGAATGCTTCGGCTGCGTCCTACATACATTAAAAAATAAATAAATAAATAAATAACAAATCTGGTACTGGATAAGAATGCAATAAATTTCCGAAAAACATAGAAAGAGACATGATTGCACCTGCTGACTTGTTAGATTGAAGTTTTGAATATAAAGTTCCAATGCAAGCATCACTTTCCGTGGACTTAGTACAACTCTTCCTTCAGCAGCTAAGCATAATTCTGGGTATAAACGAAATTTCCAACGCAAAAATTCAATATTACGATATATCAGTTAATCATTCTGAAATTGTTGAATCAAATTGAAATTCAGGGAAAACAAAAATAAAAATTTCTAATCAACGAGAATACAGAGCCTATTATTGAATGTTAATATTGGATAAAGTTAGCAATGCCTCATGAACAGCCGCTAAATCTTTGGTGGTTTCTGTAACAGCAATTTCCCCATGACTTATCATGGTTTCTTCAACTAAAGTAGCCATTCTTGGTACAAAACAGGCAGTAACTGAATTGATAGAATGTAATGATTCATAAATTTTCATGTTACCTTCTAACAAAGCAGCCAAAGCAACTGTAAGCGGCAAGTTTTCACCTTTTTCATCACATTCCTCCATAAGCCTTTGAAGAAAAAGCTGAAAGTACGTACAACTAGCCAGAGCCTGAAAAAATTCAAAAAGACCACATTCAAAGCGCCATTTAAATAACTACGAAGTTTCAATTTCCTATTTTTCAAAATCCCATTAAAATTTTAAAAAATAAAAAATCTTTTCAACTCAATTTTCTCTTCCAACATCAGTCAACAAACAGTTATACCAAGAAAGAACGTGTAACAATGAAAAATACCCAGAAGCAGAATCTGAGCATACCTGCAATATAACATTCAAGAAACAATTGTTCCCAAGATTTTGCAAGCCAGGAACTAAGCTCAGCTTCTCCAAACGACGCTCTCCCTCAGACAACCAAGAAAGTCTACTCAAGTTTCCAAATTTACAATCTTTTTTCAAAGCCAAAACGAACCCAGCAACGCCCAGAAGACCAGCTACTGATATGTGAAATCCAGAAGCAGAAACCAATGAAAAAGCTCCATTTTTTAGGGCGTATAACAGGGGTTTTACGCTTCTATCTCCCTCACTTCTCATTTGCACTGCAACCGAATTGCTACAACTGGAGTTTGGACTCTTCAAGAGAATCAAAGTAGAAACTGTCTTGTAAAAGAGAGAATTTTAAATTAATTCCTAAAGCAAAGGAAGCGCTTTGGAGTAAACAATCGAAGTAGAAAATATTAACAAAATGTTCTTCAAGAACAAGCAAAGTAAGAAGGATCGGCAAGTCTCTCTCAATTAATTTAAAAGTAATAAGGTGCAAAATTACAGTTTTGTGATTTAAAAAAAAAAAAAACAGGAAAGAGTTTATTTAAAAGGTACAAGGAAAATTGAAAAAATAGATAAGAAGGAGGTTTTAGTAAAATATAGATTCGTCTTAAAAAAATTTTGATTGTACAGATATTTTTTTTCATAAAATGATTAAAATACTTTTAAAAATTTAATTTATTTCAAAAAATTTAATTTATTTCAAAACTCTTTATTTCTTTATTTCCTTCTTTTACCTCTTCTATGTACATAACTGTGTCCTATTTTTATAACTATTTGTTATTATCCAGCCTTCAATATCCTTGACACCGTCTGAAATACAATCCGAAACGTAGTAAGAGGAATTAGGAACGACCATCCTTTGAGGATAGAAGCAAAAGGACGCACAGAGAAGCAAGAGCATTCAGCTCCGATAAGTTACTTTGTTGGTTTTTTCTTCTTTTTTTTTTTTTACTTATTTTCTTGATCGTTTGAAGTGATATTTGCCTAAGGAAGAATGAAAATGAAGTTTAGATTAGACATAATATGGAGGAATAGAACTATATATAGAAAATTTACACATTTGAATTAATTAGGGATTTGGACTAAATTTTAGGGATTTTGAATTTGGGATTTGAGTTTCGGATTAATTTTTGTACTTATTTTGTGTTCGTGTGGCTAAATGAAGTGTTATTTGGTTGATTTTTTAGTTTGATGTGTGTAAAAATGGTAAAAACTTACACGTTTCGTCGTGACGAAGACGATGGCGAGTGCCGGTCTTCGCTCAACACTCGATATAACGTGCCAAGTCTTGTCAAATGCAGGGACTGACACTAGCCATAGGGGCATTTTCGAAGACAACGAGTGTCGATTTCTTGTAAACTGATATCTCGATGTTTCAATATCATGTCTCGACACTCGACATCGTTGTAATTGGGAATGTCGAGTGTCAGTTTTATGTAAAATGTCCTGGTGGCGAGTGTCGGTTGAAGCATCTAATAGGACTCGACACATTTCTTCGACGACCTATTTTCACTTTCATCGAGTGTCGGTTTCATGTGAACCGACATATGGTGTACCAAAACCATGTCTCCGACACTCGACGACATGTAATTATGGTGTCGAGTGTCGGTTTCGTGGGTTTCGGATGTCGTTGTCAGTTAACATGAAACTAACAATCGATGAAAGTGAAAACACTTGCGTTGAGTGTCGGATGTTCGACGTAGCATATGTCGGTTGCAGGAATCAGACAGAAGTTTCTTCGAACACTCGGTGGATTTCATCGAGCTTTGGTTTATCTATTCGAGCTCTATCGAGCGGGTTGTGTTCCGTCGAATTGTGTCGAGCATTATGACAGATTATTTGTTTAGCCTTGTTTTTTTACCTTTTTTCATCATATTTAACTATAACGTACTTGTTTTTTTCAGGTTGAAGCAAATGGTAAATGAATTTGGACTCTCCTTCACCCTGAAGACTCTGTATGACGAGCGCTACCATGCCATTACCACAAAATTAACAAGTTTGGACTATATAGAACGGATTCGTGCGAAATTAAATGAGAGGCAACAAAACATGTTTTGTAATACATGTTTTGGGTTTCTCCTAGACATTCGAGAGCTGTCCTTTCTGTCTCAGTTGGTGCACAATGTGCTTTAGTGGGAGGTTTACACAGTGGGGTACGATGAAGAGATGTGGTTCCTTATTGAAGGTGAAAATATGGTGTTTGAAGTATAATGTAGTTAAGTAATTTAATTTTTTAGCATTTGATGGTTGTAGTTTTGTTTTTTTAACCATTAATGGTGTCTTATGTTTTTTTTTCTTCTTTCCAGGAAGGCTGATTCGTTTTTCTGTCCACGAGTTCGGTTTGGTCACCGGTTTGAGATTTACTACCCCTGTGCCACCAATACCGAATGTCTTGAATCTGTGCCATTTATTAGATACGTACTTTAGGGGTGAGGATATAGAGCTCAGGCATTTCTATCCGAGACTTCAGGCATTAAACGTGTCAACTATGCCAGAAGATGATGTTGTAAAGCTAGCATTGTATTACGTGCTCGAGCGGTTTTTCATGGGATGGGATCGACGCCGATTTATCTCCCGTAAATGGTTGAATTTTGTCAACACATTGGATAGTTTTAACAATTATCCATGGAGTTCGATGTGTTATGATAAGACACTTAAAGGGATGAAAAAAGCTTTGAATGGGAGGTTGAAAAAGTATAAGAAGCGAGCCGAAGCGAAGAAGAAGATGACGATGGGAAAAGGGAAGCATTCGGAGACATATAACCTCGAAGGGTGCCCCTACGCTATTCAGGTACATACTGAAAAACAAATGTTAGACCTGTTTATTAGTTGCTTTTAATTGCATTTTTAAATACCTATTTCATTAAAAAACCCTTATGTTATTAATGTTTGGTTGGACGAGGCCGTGTCATACATTAGCGCGACATATAGGCGAGCGGATGGGATTTTTGCGGAGAGGATACTGCGCTTGTTGAAGTGGGAGACACAAAAAACTTCGTCAAAGGACATCGTCAAACACAATGTCATATTGGTTAGGAGCGAGTATGTCAGGTTCCACTGTTCCTTTTTCCTGTTATTAGGCACAGCGAGTTACTGTTTAATTTAATGGCTTATTTGTTGATGCAGGCTCGTCCACTCGTCATTTTTGAGCCATCTGAGGCGGAGCAGAGGACATATGTGTATATTTGGCTTTCTGCAGTAGTTGGCATCCGGAAAGGTGCACATGTGGCATGGGCAGTATCTGTGGATGGTTCTTATACTTTTTCACTTGGAAGAAATATGAATCGGCTACCTTTGTGACACGTAAACGCCATTTACAAGATTCAGCATGACATTCAACCTCAAACCTTGTTGCGTTGGAGTTTCTCACCTTGAATTGAAAGTTGCGTCTTAATGCCAAATTTGATAACTTCTCACAAAGCTCGGTTTTGCTGTAAAACATCTGCCTAATTGCAATCTCAATCCCATTAACTACAAACGATAAAGCATCATCACCAACTGCGGATGATGAATGCACAATAGGCAGCATCCACCTGAATGTGTTAGTCCAACGGCTGTTGTTCTCAGAGCCCAAATTAGCTTCTTTATGTATAGGATTTGCATCCATTCTTGGCTTATTATTCGGCACCGGATCTTGTTGATGTCCATATAGTGGAGGACTAGGTACGGAGTGAATTCAAGAAGGAACGGTAAACGGCACATCCTCGTCACATCATTCAAGATCTCCGTCTTTTCATCATTATCAAAATGTGAACCCTGCCCATCAACAATAAAATCATTTAAACCCTCACCCAAATCTTTAATACGAACAGTGCAATCATCACTCTTATCGTCGCCATTCTCTCTAACATCATCACTACCATCATCATAATCTTCATCACCACCATCGTCATCATTAACATCATCACTAGCATTATTAATATCAATATTGCCTAAACTCTCAAACTCTCTAATGCTATCGAGATGATACTAATCTCAATGGCATCGACGGGGGCACCCTTTCTTCATTTTCACCTAACAACCCAACTGACTCATGCCCTGCATGTCCTGAATATTGCTTAAAGTCAATGCCAACGTCATCATTCAATTGTGGTTGTGCACAAATAGGAGTGAACTCACTTAATTGATTGCTTCCACTTGCTAAGCGAAACAAAGAGGGATGAGAAGATCTTTGTCGCCTTCATATTGCATCAAATCCTGACCTCTGTCTTTGCTTCTCCATATCTTCAACTTTGATAATTAATGGTGTCTATGACTGTTGGTCCTCTAAACAATGCTGTATGAAAAAACAAACATCTTTGTCAGTCTTAATAGGAGTCGGCATTGACAGAACACTCTTAAAAGCAAATTGAACCTCTAAACTCATGTTACGCTTACGAAGATCCTAATCCATTTCAGTATTAATACAGTCAACCGACTCATTATAGGTAGCACACCTACGAATTATCAATGGCTTGGCCCTCTCACCGGTGTAAAAATAACCACCATTCTCTTGCATAATCCAAGAACCATTGTATAGAATAAGTATGCGTAAAGTTTCCATATCCTGCATGATAGTGATATATCATATAAGGTCCGTGGACAAAAAATCATTACGAAATTGCTTAAATAGGTCACAAAAACGATAATTCTGTCGAAACGCTCGACATATCTCGATGAATGCGCTCGATGCTCGACACACAAACTCGACAAAATACACATCCGACATTCGACACATTCGACACTCTACTTGACGCACTAACTGGACACTCGACCATAGACTCGATGCAATCCCTTGACACTCGACATGACCTTTCGACATGTCGAGAGTTGGTCTTGTATATCCGACACATCGAGCGATGTCGTTCAACAAATCGTGTCTTTTTTCTTGTCGACTGCGATACCTGATTTTCTCAACGATTTACAATTTTCAGCAAAGTTTGACAAAAACCGCACTAACTCTAAGCTTAGTTCATATACATAACTCTATTTTAAGCTACATTATGTGGTTGACGGCTACGAAAACAATAAATAATGAAAATATTACAAACTATTTCAACATTATTGCGCCATTTAGAGAGAGATTACGAAGAGTTTGTCTTACATTGTTCTTCAGCTTCAACTCTAAGTTAAACAATAAGATGAAATGAAACAAAGTTGTTGAAGAGTGTTTCAGACAATGGAGGAATGAGTGACGATGCTTCTTTCTTCTTTATTTTCAACAATGAATTTCAAAGGGCATTTTAGTCATTTAACGAAGAAAGTGTCTATACAATCAAAATTTTTCAGGACAGGTCTATATTTCACTGAAGGCCCCTAATTTTATCTATTTTTTCAATTTTCCTAAGATAGGGATATTAATAAAATTTCACATTTTTAATATTTTTAAAGTAACTATACAGAAAATATGACAACCTAAATTAATTGTGGTATTATTTCATTTTTTTATTTATTTTAAGAAGGGCTGTAATTTTAACTCTGAAAATGGGATATAAACTCTGAAATAATAATAAATCAATAGGACTAGAAGCAATATAAAATTTTTTTCAAATAATTGCATTACATCTTTGATTGAATTAAAAATCATAAATAATAAAGTTCCGGGTGTTATTCCCAACTTTAGTAATTTTAGTGAAACTATAATTTTTTATATATAATCAAGACAAATTTAAAATATCATCGAGTTAATAATATGTTCCATCGTTTTCATTTTCACAAAAGAAAAAAAAATGAGTAAAAAGAAAGAGAAAAAAAATATATATATATATATATTGTTTTAATAAAAGACCGTTTGGATTGATTTCATATTACAGTTGAATTAATTTCTCTCATTTACGTATTTTTAGTTGTTTTATTTATTTTTTTAATATTTTCAATCGGTGTCCAATATAATTTGATCTGAATAAGAGAACCAAAATTAATAGAAAAAAAACATTGTCAATGATTTCTTTAGTTAAGTCTACTTCTTTGTTATGTTATTTTTTTCTAAAATCTCTTATTGTTTTTATTAAAGCTTTTATTGTTTTAAAATATTTAGAATCATATAGGCTTGGCAACTTCTATACGACCCATTAATACGACACGAACCTATTCGATAAAAATATGTTTTGAATCTAATATTATCAGATTGGGTCGTTAATGGATTAACACGATAAAACTCGTTTGATTTTGGACCGTATTTGGGTTTATAATATAAAAAACCGTTTTACCCATTTAACCCCTTAATATTAAAGATAATATAATAAATTTATTTATGATACATAAAAATATAATAAAATATAACAAATACTAATTTATAACTATATTTAACCTAATTAAAATTATTCTAATACAATTACATCATCTTTTTCTTATGCGTATATGAGTATGACATTTTGATGAGAAATATAAATAAGAAACTTATAAAATGTTCTATTTAATTTTCAGAAATCATTTAATAATTGGACATTATCGATTATTTATTTTAAATACATTCTAGATGGATATTTAAATGATGTTGGATACAAAATTTTGTTTATATTTTCATATTATATTAAATTTGGATATTTTGATAGATTTCAAAATATTTGTTAGATTTTAAATTTATAAACTATTGATTATATTATTTGTTTAGAATTTATACAAATCATGTTATACATATTATTGTCTAACTTGAAAATAAAAAAAAGGATTAAATGAATTAGATGGGTAATACGGTAAGTTAACAGTCGGGTTTGGGTTTATAGATTTAGATCCAATAAGTTAAGAGTCGGATTTGGATTAACATAATTAAATACGACACGAATATAAAACGATACGAAACAGTTCTAACACAACCCGTTGTCAAGTTTAAAATCATAAAATTATTTTTTATTTTTTACATAAATATTTTTATTTTTATTTTTTTTTGAAGGACAGAAATGATTCCATGACCCTCCAGTCCAACAGCCATTCGTCCAAAGGCTAATAAGGCTCAGGATGTGTTTCAGACATTCGTATCATGTTTAAATTTTATTTTCTTATTTTGTTTAATATCTAATCAATTTAAAATTTGTTAATAACCGTGTTTTTAAATTTTGTATTATTATAAAAAAAGTTTTATATTATTTAACAACAAATAAATTATTTAAATCCTTAACATGTCCACGTCCGTAATCCGTCACCATAAATGTTATTCATTTAATAAATTATTTAAATATTTCTTTCTTATATATATATATATATATATATATATATATATATATATATATATATAAGAAAGAGATATTTTAACATAAAACTTTTGGCATAAAACTAAACATACTTTTTTAATTATTGGCTTACAACATCTAATAATTGAGATGATTGATAAATTAACTACATAAAATATAATTTATTAACTTTCAATATCATTCATTAAATTTTGTGAGATCAATAATTAAAAAATTGTGTTAATAAATAGTATCAAAATTTCGTATTAAATACCCGTTCCTCTAGAATTGGGATGAAAAACTTAGATCTGACCTGTATACATACAAATATTCCTGATATGGTAATTTTAATAATTGAAAGTACTGTAAAAATGAACCAAAATCATGGGATCAAGCTAGAAATGACTTATCATGACATTTTTTGGGAAATTTCTTATTCACCTCCTTTAATTTTTAGGTTTTGATGTGCTTAAATCTAAATTACTTTTTTAATGATATTTTTTGTTAAATTACATAAATATCTTTAATAAATGTAAAATCTTCATTTAGAATATATTTTTTTTAAATCCAAATTTTTTTTAAATCGAAATCTAGTTTTCTATCCTCCACATTTTTAAATAAATTTTATATTTAATATTATCACGTACCTTTTTCAAAATTTAAAATAATTTAAAATCAATCACAATTTCTTAAATTTAATTAAAAATACAAAATAACTGTTAATTTTTTAGTATTTGATATGCTCAAATTTTGATTTATAATTTTTTTGTTAAATATTTACAACATATAATTTTAAAAAATGAGTAACAATACTTGAAAAATAACTGATCTCAACTGAAAACAATTTCGTCTCTTTGTCTAATTTAAAGAGTCAATATGGACTACCAAAGTCCTTTTGTTTGAGTACAAAAAAGTTGCTACATCTAAATTTTTAATCAGCATCCATTTTTCAACTTACCCCCTTAATTTTGGTTATTTTCTTAAATTTTCCTGTTTCAATTTTATGCCAATAAACTTAAAAAAAAATTAGAATAAATTTTGCAGTAGGCACCCCTACTCATATAGAAATATACATATATTCTTAATACAATAATTTCGAAAAAAGAAGGTCGTTTATGGACTTTATGCCTCTATCCCTCAAATCTGTTCACTATATTGAAAAAAATTAAAAAAAAAAAAAACACGTGCACAATGAAGAGTTCAGTATACTAAAAAGAAACGATAATGTTAGGGAGAATTCACTCTCATCAACCCCCCGACTGACCATTTGACAATCAATTTTATCACTTATTCATAAATTAATTTTCGCTCCACATATTTCCCAGTCATGGAATCAAAGAAAAGCCCAGGCTATGTCCCTCTTTAAGAGGCTAGAACAGACTCATTCAAAATGTACACCGCTTCAAAGTGCGATGCATACTTTAACCAATTGATGGATCAATTAAAATTAATAGACGAGTGAATATCATCTGACTAATGATTAATAGTCTAGGATAAATCTGCACAAATGAAACGCTGTGAATACAATCACGCTATAAACCTAAATGCTATTGACTTATATGAATTGAAAAAAGTGTCAATTTTTAGTAAAGAAATTGGTTTCAGACATCCAAGGAAGGATTGATGCAGCACAAGCTCTAAAGCCCGGCGAAGGCGAAAGCTCTTAGGCGGCCACTGCGAATGTTCTTTGAGAAACAAGCCTTCAAATCTGTCATCATCAACGCCCATATCAAATTTATATTCTGTTTCAATCCACATCCATTGATGAATCATTGAACCAAAATGATGAATTGAGCTCTTATCTTACCACAAATCAATTATTATTATCATTATTATTAATGGGCTCCGTCACTAAAATTTTGTTAAACCATAAAGTGATTTCCATCATAAAAAATTTGATCATCCATAAATTAATTTTCACTTAAAAGACTGAAGTAGACTCACTCATTCACAATGCACCACCAAAATCAACCAAAAGAGAAGATTATAAATCGAAGAATGATGAGGGGGTCTCAGACATCCAAGGAAGGATTGAAACAGCACAAGCTCTCAAGCCTGGCGAAGGCGAAAGCTCTTAGGCGGCCACTGCGAATGTTCTTTGAGAAACAAGCCTTCAAATTTGTCATCATCAACACCCACATCAAATGCTTTACGATTACTCAAAACCTAAAACTGGTTAATGCGTATTATGTACCTCATTATACCATATATTCAAAATAATAATAATAATAATAATAATAATAATAATAATAATAATAATAATAAAGGCCTCAGACATCCAAGGAAGGATTAAAAGCAGCAGAAGCTCTCAAGCCCGGCGAAGGCGAAAGCTCTCAGGCGGCCACTGCGAATGTTTTGAGAAACAAGCCTTTCAACTTATCATCATTGACCTCGAAATCAAAAACATTTCACAACTACCCCTGTTGATAAATATTAGAAGAAAAATTTACCATCCTATAATGATCAGCAAGCAATAAACGAAGCAGCTGACAAAGTGAATCGGATGGTTGGAAACAACTATTAGGGACTTGTTCATCCCTAGAGCACTCCTTTTTCTGCTAAAGGGGCAGACGTATAGTCCCCGCAACAGCATCAGCTCAACGCTTCCTAACCAACAACAATAACACTACCGAAAACAACATCTTACAGTAACACTAAAACCACCCAAGAGAAGGATGGAGAAGGAATGTGAATTAGCGCTTGAGAGACGAGGGAGGGTTCGTTATATAGTGAGAAGGATATCAGGTTTTAGGGTTTCTTTGTTCTGCAGGGATTTTAGGGTTTTCCGAGATGGACGGCTGGGATTTGGTGGTCAGATTGGGATGGAACAATCTAGATGCTCGCTCTTGACTCTAACTTGGGCTACAGCTGGGATCGTCGGACTAGGCTTGGGTTTTGGGCCTGCAGTCCGCTCGGGTCATCCCCAGACTATAATTAAAATAATATTATACCTCTGATTACTTCATTTTTATGTACATTAATGGATGAAAATCGTAATTAAACCCACTTTAAATTAAATAAAATATATTGAAAAATAAATAACAATAATGAAAATAAATAAAAATTTTTCTATAATATCAATTCAATATGACCATCGACTAGTAAAATGGAATGTGGAGTGGATCCATGAGATTGGAAAAACATAAATAAATTTTAGTGATAAGTTAGCAGTATTGCACATAAAATGGTAAAGTGAAACAATTGAATGTAAATTTATGATGAGACATGAAATAAAATTAAAAGGACAAGACCATTGTTATGTGGAATTAGCGATGTTGTGTATTTCAAATATATATTTAGAAATATGATCAAGAAATAATCCACATGAAGGATTGTTTTGATCCTTAGTAAAAATGTTAACTTTATTTTTTCTTGATGGTTTAGTTAATTTCAATATTTAACTATGAATACACCCTTTCAATAAATTGTTAGACAAACTGATTGAGAAGGCATTGAGCTAATGAGCTTACCTTGTCAATAAATGCATAGATGACAAGCACCACCAACCAGTTAAAAATATTGAGTTGCTTCTTAGATTTTGATATTTAAAAAATGTATATGTATCTATTAAGGTTTCAATTTAGTTAAACAATAAAAAAAATTATGAAATTATTAAAAATCAGAAGTATCCTCTCTGTTTGACCGTCATTGCGGCTGACTACATACTTAAGACACGTACATTTATTTGCAGCTTTAACCTTTGAAAATCATTTTCCATCACTAGCTTTATCCATTTGTCACCTTTTACACTTTGACTCTCAAAATGTGGGTTCTTTCCTTCCCTGTAAGGAAACCTTGGAATGTTCTTGTTCTTTGGCATGATAATTCACATATACTTCATTTGAAATTTGTCAAAATATCGTATAATTATATATGATTTTCGAAATCATATAAATGTACTTTATTAGTATATTCTATCAAATTTTGACATATTTCATTACCATTTTTATCTTTACTATTACTTCCAACGAAAGTTGACTCATTATTAAAGAGACTTATAAGATATTCAAAATCATAATTGATGATGTGAGATTTTAACTAGTTTTATAGAGGTTTGTGAAATTTATCCCTCATAATTTGATATATTGGCTGCAAATCTATTAGGGTAATCCCATTATGATAACATCCCTATTTCATTATAATATAATATTGATAAAAGATGAGTGAATTGATATGCTTAATCTCTATTCTCTACCGCAATAAAATGGTCAAAAAGAAAAAGAGAAAAGAGAACATTCTAATTTCTAGAGATGGACCAACCCTTTGCTTTATGAAGAGGAAAATGGATCAAAAAGCAGCACGCCTACAATGTATTTGACTTCCCAAAATGCCCATGATACCTACCTAAAAGTTGCAAAAATTATATCATTTCCTAGGTCATTTTGGTCATTTAAGACTCTTCAAGCAAGCCATTTAACCAAAAGACTTGTTTGTAAAAATATATCATTCTAGGAGGTGATGTTACCTCAATCTCAGCACAAATCAAACCAAATATCCTTTGACGGCTTTACACTCATGGGAAATTGCGTCTTGTTAAGGCAACGGATAATAGTATCCTACAACATTATATTAGTTTTATGAAATTAAAAAAAATTTCAAAGTTAAATATTGATTTAATAGCTAAAATATAATTATAAATTTGTCACTCAATATTATATGGTAATTTTTATAGTGTGATTGGATTCATGGTGTAATTAAATAAATTATCATATTGCTTTATCTTAAACAAAGTCTCTGATTAAGAATATTAAAGGGCATGTTTGATACGTAACATTGTATAATATAGTATAGTATTATATCATATAGTATTGCATTGATAGTACTAAAAATAATGTTATATCAAAATTATATAGTATTTGGTATACTCATGTATTGTATTAATTTGTACAAAAAAGTAAGAATTTTTTTCAAAAAAGATATACAAAGTATAAATATATTTTTAGTTTATTTATGAAATTAGTTATTTCATAATTTATCAAATAATTACTAATTATTGAAAAAATTACTTAGGATCCAATGCCTCCTAAACCTATTAGATAGTTTGAGTGACGCTGGTGACTCATTTCATCCATTCTTTATTTTTTAAAAAAAAGTTTAAATAAATTTGATTTTATAATCTATCTATTAAATACATATTTATTTGTTTTTAAAATTTTAAAAATTAAAGAGTATTGGTGGATATATAAAATCTTATATGGATAATTTTGATATTTTTTATTAGTGCTATATAATATAATGCTAATGTCTTTGATTAGTTCTATATAATTTAATACAATGTTGATGCATCTAAGAATTATACTTTATATTAATTAATACTATACTAAATTAACACCAAACACATTCTGTGGTATTAAATTAGTTATAATTTAAAATTATAATATAAATTAATGACACATTTATGTTGCATACTATCAAATACTATGTTATTAAGCTTATGGAAAACTTAATTCTCGTTTTCGTAAAATAAAATAAATTAAAAAATCAAATGGTTTTATGACTCGCTAACATTGTTAGATGAGCATCATAATAATTTTCATTAAAATTAAATTATGGATGTTACAATATTATTTCCTTAACATAATCAAATTGATATAGTTTTAAGAAAGTTGATTTTTTTTTTCAAAAAAAAAGCAAGTGCTAAAACATCTCTAACCATTCGGTACAATTTTTGCTTTAGAAAAATAGGAATCATATATATAAACATTAAAAAAAAAAAGAAATTCTATGACGTAACTGTGGTACCATAACAAGATCTATGATGACCATCTTCTCGGATTCTCAAAATTAGAAGAATTGTTAGGGTGCTGGCCCATTACATTACCTCAGTAGTATTAATTATTATTAATTTTTAAAAAAGTGAAATTATACGTATAACCGATTTACATATAATATGATACAATGAATATCATTGACAAAGTAAAATATAAGAAAAAAGATTTTCAATGTTATATCATATTCACATATTTAATAAAATTATTTTATATCATATCATATTATATTATATAAAATTGTTTATATGTATAATTAATTTAGGAACGTCAAATGGATATAATAATTAAACAGATATAATATTTAATAAATTATATATATAATAAAATAACTATTATAAATTTAACATGAAAACATTACTATAGTAATAAGATAAATATAAATCATAACTTCACAACTATATTAATAATAATTGTAGATTGTTATTTTAACTATATTACTTGTTTTACATTTCTATATATAATTTTATTTTTATTGAAAAAATAGAGGGAGTAAAAGACTCCAGTACTGTAGAATCTGGTATTCATACCGTAAAATTTTGTGAGCGAGTCTCTGTAAATTGTAAACGGTAGCTAGAAAAAGTGTAAAAAGAAAAGCAGGAAGGAAAAGCACACAAAAAACCCGCAAAACCATCATTCGTTACAGCTCATTTGAACCCAAAGACCGCCTTTCTCTGTTTATCTCTCTAAAAAAATGAACTCAAAAGCTACAAGTATTCGTTTCTTTACCTCCTGCTCCTGCTGCTGCAGTTGCTCATCCTTCGTCTATTACCACCAGTAAAACCTCCTCTTAATGGCCAAGCCTAAGCGGGTATATGAAGACTGGAAGGCCCGCAATGTATGCTTTTTCTCTCCTGTACCACTCTCTTCACTTGTCTGCTGCCAATGGGTTTGTTTAGTTTATGCTAGAGTTTGGTGGGTTTTCGTTGTTGTGGTGAAATCTTATCTGGGTTTGATTTGTTTTGCTGTTTAGTATTCTGTTTAAATGTGGTTATGTTACCGGGATTTTGCTCCCGGTATTGTAGAAAGTTCGGTTTTTTCATTCTTTTGGCTTTGTGGCTTGCTTGTTTTATGGTAATAGAGTTTTGGTGGATTTTGTTGGTAGTTATTCTGGCTTTTAGCTCTTTGAATTTTTAGACGGTATATGAGGATTTTTGGCTGCTGGACTTGCTTGCTTGTTTGATGGTGGACTTGATGGGTTTTTGCATTTATAATCACTTTGATAGACTGTAAGAACTTTAAAAATTCCAGCCTTTGAATGGCAGTTAAGTAATATTGAAGTGCTGAAGCATGAAACATATGTTTGCGAATGTTATTTTATTTATTACCTTACATTTGGTCTTTAAACAACATTTTTAGTTTCTAGAATCATGGCTGCAATTGTGTAGGTGGAAATTTGTCATCTGTGGATGTGCCTTTAAAAGTATGCCCGCATAAGTTGGTGGTTCTATTATGTGTTTGTATGCAATGTTTTCATAGTATACTATTTTCAAATTGTAAATCGAGGACTCTCATTGCACTTTCAGCCTAGAATTTTTGAGTAACAGATACATCTTTATGCTAGGTGTTGGATTAAAATATTTGATACACCTGCTCCTCAAGTACAAGAATTATAATTCATAACTTCTTTGTTCCGTTATTTGCTTCCGTTCCTATTGATCATATCATGTCAGGTTGAATTGTTTATTCTACCCTTATAATCTAAAATTTCGGAAACCTTCTGTTCTTATTTCTGTGTTTCTGTTGATTTGTGAATGTCAGCTTTATTCCTTGTCAAACTTTATTTAATTAAATTTCTTACATCAGTTTCATTTTGCAGAAATTCCTCTGTGGAGGGAGGCTTATATTTGGTCCAGATGCTAGGTCACTGGTGGTCACCTTATTGCTTATCCTTGTTCCTGTTGTTATCTTTTGTACAAACGTTGCAAGGAACCTTATTCACGAAGTTTCGGCATATAATGCTGGCCATGCAATTATGGTGGTGGCGATTCTGCTCACAGCCTATGTTGGTTTTTCTAGGCCCTCTAATTAGATTTTGGTGTTTATTCTATTATTTTAATCTTGGAATTATAGCTCTGCTTTCAAGAAATGGCTAATTGGACATCTTCAATTTTATATGCTCGGTTAAGAAAAGGATAAATGATGATGTGAGAATATAATGAAATGGTCTGTTATACACGAAGACTATTTTTATCAGATGGCCTGTTTTCCACTCACTTTCCAAAAATCCACTGCCCTTTGGAAAGAAGATTCTGATTTTTCTTTTATATTTTGTATGTTATGTACTTGTTAGTATTATCATCATGGACTTTTTTTATGATCATAATTTTCTCTACTTCTGTTTTTGCATTTGGTCGGTTTTTAAACAACCAATCAACTGTAATCCTTTAGTTGGTACTGATAGGTACTGGTGTTGCTCTTCCTTACTTCAACCCAAGATCCAGGCATTGTTCCCCGCAATTTACATGCACCAGAAGAAGAAATTACATATGACTCTTCAGCTTCAGTTGATAATGGTAGAACACCAACACCATTAAGACGAGTAATACGAACAAGAGAAGTCAATTTTAATGGTAAGGTTGTGAAGGTGAAGTACTGTGACACGTGCAAGTTGTATCGTCCACTGCGTTGCTCTCATTGCTCAGTGTGTGACAATTGTGTGGAAAGATTTGATCATCATTGCCCTTGGGTGGGCCAGTGCATTGGCCTGGTATGTACTCTGGGATCTAATAATTTTTCTTGTTGCTTGCAGCATCGGATTGGCCTAAAGAGTCTTTCAGGAAGGGTGCTGTTTTGGGGCCTTTTCAGTCACTCTATTTTAATTATTTTTCCAAGTGCACAATATTTTTTTTATTCGAATTGCTACAAATTCTTATAATAACAGTGTTTGGAAGTTTTATACAACGTGTGTGAAAGTTCTTAAGCAAATATGAGGTTTCAGTTAGAATTTTTCTCCTTCTTCTTCTATTTCCATTGTGCAACTTATTACAAGTGCTATATTAATATAACAAAGTATTTGGATAATGTGCAGCGCAACTACCGTTACTTCTTTCTGTTCGTCTCTTCTTCAGCTCTTCTCTGCAGTTTCATTGTTGCAATGTCAGCATTGAACCTAAAATTTCAAGCAGACGATTATGGAAATGTTTGGAAGGCAATCAAAGAGTCACCTGCATCAGTAATTCTTTTGGCCTACAGCTTCTTCTTCCTATGGTTTGTTGGAGGTCTCACCTGCTTCCATTTGTATCTTATAGGCACAAATCAGGTCAGTTTCTTTTCTGAATTCTGCATGATATTCTCAACTCCGTAGGCTTCATTCTGCTTAAGATTCTAGCAGTTGGACCTGTTGCTTTCACCCCTTCGTTTTACTAACAGGACTAACTCTTGTAGCTGAGTTCGAAATAGTTTGATCCATTTTAGACCTAAATTCATGGCAAAAGTATATACTTGAGGATATATTTAGGCTTTATACAATGATCGTAGATATAAATAGACATATACTATCATTGTTTATGGTTATTTTTTTATGTCTTTTTGGGTGCCTTGAAGTTCATGTTAGATACATTTGTGGTATTTGGTTATCTTGGTAAAGTGAAACATGCTTTTGTTGCTAAATGAGCAATGTAAGGGCATTAAGAATAGTAGCTAGTGCCATTTTTGTGGGGAACTAGAGATATTCACAATGGTATTGGAGTGCTTTTAAAGAAATAGAATGGGAAGGAGTATGTATCAATAGGTTTTTTGCATGTTATTGTGGCTCGCCTTTTTCAAAATAAAGTATCTTCTAATTCTGTGATGACTTCTTTAGACCACCTATGAGAACTTCCGTTACAGAGCGGAGGATTCAGTTCGTATTTATGACAAGGGTTGCCTGAAAAACTTTCATGAAATACTCTGCACCAAGACAAAGCCTTCAAGGATCAATTTCCGTGCTTATGTACAAGAAAACGAGCTGAGGCCATCCTTTACCCGGACTCCTGAAGGTGAGGCACATGACTTTGGTGGTGATCGACGTGTAAAAGTAGAAGATGACCGAGAGATAGGTGGCGATCTCCTCAAAATATCTGAGCGTCGTGACATGGAAGAAGCATGAGACATGCATGCTAAAAACAGGAGGAATGATACAATGTCAAATTAAGTGCTTCCATGATTGAATTTCAGTTCTTGGAAACCTTGTGCCGCAGACACCCAATGAAAAGCATGAGTTTGTTTGAAGTGAAGCTTGTTGGAGACTTCCTCGGTGATTCTTTTAATTTTTCTAAATAGTCCAGGGACACTGATAGCATACCATGGAATTGCAACAGACACAACTCCGGAATATTTGATGTTAAATTTTAGTTGATTTTAATTTTTGTTTAAACTGCACAATTTTTCAAGTATTTTATCTGGAAAAAAACCTTTTGAATATTAAAAAAAGGATGGGATATTTTGACGCAAAAATGACATAATTTTTTGACAATTTATTTATAAAATTCAATGGTTGATATGATTGATGAAGTGGTAGTATTAAATATAACTTTTTGATTTTTGATTTCAACCATTAGATTTAGTAAGATCAAGGACTAAAAAATTCTGTTAACGAATCATGTCAAAACTTTGTGTTAAAATATCCTATCCTATTAAAAAAAGAATAATGCTCGACCTATAATTTATTTACAACTAAGTTTTTATACCATTTAAGTCAACAAGATATTATTAGATGAGTAATTATCATGTTATTGAATTTAACATGTTTTATTTATTTTTTACTTTTACCCATGCAGTGATAGCTTGAATTAGTGATAGCTATGGATGAGTTGTTAGTGATAGCTATATAGATGAGTTGTAGATGCTACGTTACCTTTAAAAAAGGGGGACATGAAACAAGGGGGACATGAAACGAGTTTTCCCTTTTAATTTTTTTATTTGTGCTAATTTGATTTATGAAATTGGTTAATGAGGTACATTTTAGAATAAAAAAAGAAAAATAACAACTTCTCTAAGTAAATACTTTAAAAATGTTTAGAAATCCATATTTTTATTTTTTTAAACTTATTAAACAAATTAATATTTCTTTAATAGGGATAAAAATAATGATAATTATACAAAATTGTAAATCAAGAAAAAAGTTACTTCTATCAATTCTAAATGAGAATAAAGAAAAAGTTGACCCATACAATAAATATTTTTGATTTTCTCTAATAAAATAAAAAATTGTATTTTTCGACATGGAAAGAAACAAACTTTCCGTCAACTTATTTTTCTACAGATAAATATTACTAATCTCTCATAGAAGTGGTTATTTTGCAAGCATATCTTATTGATTTTAATTTGCTTCACAATTTCAAAGTTCATCATAAATCGAACGATTCATTAAAAAAAAAAAAGAAAATAAAATCAACCATGAGGGTTTAAATTTTGATTTTCCCGAATGATATGTTAGTGGGTTAAGATTTTTTAACTTAATTTTTTAACCATTTATGTTATTAGATTTAATGTAATGAAAATTAATAAAATTACAGTATTTGATCATATATTATTATAATTATTATTATTTTAATACGGGCATATATACTTTCAATTTGTCCGAACACGGCCTTCAAACACATTGGAGTTAACCATCCATCACTGGTTGCCAAAATTTGAATTGAACTGGAGCATGGAGGAAAGGGTAGTATATACATGTAACGGTCTATGATACTCCATCCGCGTTTTAATTTTTTTTTAATGTAAAAAATATAAAAATTAAAGTAATTATTTTGAGTTTTAGTTTAATCTCAATAAGTTTTTATTGTCTTAATTTTTAAGGACCTATCTGCAAAAAAAGATTCTAAATTTAAAATAAAAAAAAAACCTTTTCGTGAGGAAGGGTTTTCGCTTGACATAGCTTTCTTTACCTTTCTTCTCAAACTCACTCGCAATCTCTTCCTCACTTTTCTCTCTCTTAGGGTTCACTAATTGAAGCTCAACACACTCTGTAGTCGAGAACCACTCCTTCGATCCACAATGGTGACTCTCGATTTGGATCAGATCTATCGACTTCCTCTGTTAGCAATCACTTCGTTTTGAAACGTCGACGTTTTGTGTGATTTGAATTTTTTTCTTTTTGCAGGAGGGAAAAGCCAATTTGGAGGCGGAGATAGATCAACTTTTGAACATCGAGAAGCAGATGAGACTGGCCGGTGACGTGGCCGGCACCAAGAAGGCCGTAACCGATATTCTGCAGCTTTGCTTCGAAGCTAAAGACTGGAAGACTCTCAATGAGCAGATTATCAATCTATCAAAGAAACGCGGTCAACTAAAGCAGGTGACGGTTTTGGTTTATTGTTTGGTTGTTATAGGTTTGATTTACGTGTCTGTGAATTGGATGTTTTGTAGAATTTGAATTAGAGATTTGAAATGAAAGTCATCTGGGATTTAGGGTTTGGGATATTTAGGGATTTAGTTCCTTTTTGTTGATTGAGGATGGTGGATGGGTTTTTATGGATAAATTTGTTTAAATTTCTGAATTGCATCTGAGAATTTGTTGGTTTTGAGGGTTAATTGTGTTTTAGAAACCGCATGCGAATATACTTGCATCAAGTCTCACATAAGATGAATAATTGTTAATATAACTTTGTGCATAAGAGTAATGATAACAAATTTAATATAATCTTTAGCTGGATCTTCAGTGTCTTTGCTGTTGTACAATTTATCTTGTCTTCTTGTTCTTGCTTGCTTAGACTTTCATGTAGATATTTTAAAATATTCATATAACCTGCATTATGGACAATTTGATCAATTACAATTCAAATTACTAAAATTCCTTAGCCGGTGTCCAAATGGTTCACTTATGAAGATCATGCTTTGATCAACACCATTATTCACTATGGTTTTATGTCTCTGCAGGCTGTTACTGCAATGGTCCAGCAAGCAATGCAATATATTGATGAGACCCCAGACCTTGATACTCGTATAGAGCTCATCAAAACACTGAACAATGTCTCAGCTGGGAAGGTGAAATTATGCAAATACATCTCTAAGATTTCTCCTTTCTAATTATCCACTATAACACTGCTTGACATTGTCTTCTCCTTTGATAAACTTTATGAGGTGCAGATATATGTTGAAATTGAGAGAGCAAGGTTGATTAAAAAACTTGCAAAGATTAAGGAAGAACAAGGGCTTATAGCCGAAGCTGCAGATCTGATGCAAGAAGTGGCTGTCAGTAGTTTCTATCTTTTGATTATAGATTCCCTGTATTTTAGTTGCTCTATGGTATTGTTTGTAACATCGTTTGGGTTACAGGTGGAAACATTTGGTGCCATGGCAAAAACTGAGAAAATTGCATTCATTCTTGAACAAGTATGGGACTTTTTCCTGTTATGCATTTTCTTATCATCAATGTTTATTTATATGACCTAGACTCTTTTTTTTTTTAATAAAAAAAATTTTTGATTGAGGAAGGGGTGGGGGTTATGATTATTATGTTGGTGGTGTAACAATCTGTTGATAAATTAAACTTTTCAGGTTCGTCTGTGCTTAGACCGCCAGGATTATGTTCGTGCCCAAATTCTCTCAAGGAAGATTAGCCCACGAGTTTTTGATGCTGATCCTTCAAAAGAAAAGAAAAAGCCCAAAGAAGGTGACAATGTTGTCGAAGAGGCTCCTGCAGATATACCATCGTTGCTGGAGTTGAAACGGATCTATTATGAACTAATGATAAGGTATTTAGTCATATTTCTTTGTTTTGGGGTTTGGTTATGGCCTGTTTGTAGTAACTTTTGAAAGTGTGCCTTGTTTTTTTTATTGGAATCATGAACGTCATGTAAGGTGGAGTTGTTGAAGATTCTTTGTAAGATACATAGAATACTTGCAATTAATTGTCTTGTTATTTGGACATGTGATATGATGCGTGTCGACATGTTGTAAACTTACAAGCATTCAGTTTTATTTACTAAAATGCTATGGTGCAACAATTATGTTACGCCGTTTTCCAAATATGCTAGGTTTGATTGTCTTGTTTGCATTCTCTAATGCGCAATTGTGTGAAGTTGGTTTCCAACATCTACTGACATTGGCAACCAGAATCTATAGATTTCCCGGTTATTTGGAGAGTTTGATGTTTTGAACTCAGCTTGGTTTACCCTATTTGCAATTTGATGTAATTTATTAATAACAAAGAAAGCTTGTAGAAATGGAAAGTTGGCTTTTTGGTTCTGTTTGCTGTTTGGGTTCAATATACAGGAGGTTGGCAATGAACACACTTTTTCTTAAATTCATAGTAGGAGTAGGAGAACTGAAATACTTTTACACAGTCTCTTATTTGAGAATATGCTCTTTTTCCTTATTGTTTTTCTGCAGAAATTAGCATAGTATCTGTGCTTTACAATGATAATTGTTGGGGGAGTGTGCACTGCCAGTTTGAATTGTTTTGCAATTTTTTGGGTGGAACATATGTCATAAAATCGGTTTCTTCCAATATTTGTAGGTATTATTCTCACAACAATGACTACCTGGAAATTTGTCGCTGCTATAAGGCAATATATGAGATCCCATATATCAAAGAAGATCCAGCCCAGTGGATACCGGTAATTCTTGTCTTAAATTTTACCTTTTTTGAGCTATGTTGAGAATATGTGATAAAACACTTTTTTCTTTTTCCACATGTAGGTCCTGAGGAAAATCTGTTGGTATTTGGTTTTGGCACCTCATGATCCAATGCAATCAAGCCTTTTGAATTCCACTTTGGAGGATAAGAATCTCTCTGAAATTCCAAATTTTAGGTGTGTCTTTTATGAAGTTAGTGTTGCTTGAGTATCTTCTTGCTCTAGGTAAATTATATGATATGATGTTATTTTATACCTGCCCTTACTTGGTGTTTCTGCCGTAGGTTGCTATTGAAACAGTTGGTCACAATGGAGGTCATACAATGGACATCTCTTTGGAATGCATACAAGGATGAGTTTGATAACGAGAATAACATGCTCGGAGGCTCTTTGGGTACCAAAGCTGCAGAAGATCTAAGACAAAGAATAATTGAACACGTAAGTTTGACCTATACTCAGGTATCATGTTATTTGTTTTACCTGATTGACCACCTTTATTGATTTGCTACACTTTGATTTTTGACAGAATATTCTAGTAGTTTCAAAGTACTACTCAAGGATTAACTTGAACAGACTTGCAGAGCTATTGTGTCTAAGTATTCAGGTTTGTTGGTGATACTTCTTTTTTTTATTATTGTTATTTTTTTAGTCTAACTTTGTATGTGGGAACTTTTGCTGATCATTCTCTGTGGGAGATAGATGGAATTTGAAGTTATTTTTATTTTTTAATTTTAGTTGAACTTGTTGAAGTAGATAAACAAATTTCTTTCCTATTGGCCAAGTTGCATGCCTGCCGCGTAAGTTTTGATTTCAAGATTATGGTTTTTTCCTCCCCTTTCCCCTATGCCATTTGTTTGATTAATGCTGAGTCTGATGACACAGCTGTATGAGTTCAGTGGTTCTTTTATTACAATATTATTTGATCAGTATGAAGGGGTTGTAAACGATTGCACCTTAATTCAGGAAGCGGAGAAGCATCTTTCAGACATGGTTGTATCCAAAGCACTGGTAGCCAAAATTGACAGGCCAAAGGGAATAGTCTGCTTTATGGTAGCTAAGGATAGCAATGACATTCTCAACTCATGGGCAGTGAACTTGGAGAAGTTGCTTGATCTTGTTGAGAAGAGTTGCCATCAAATCCACAAAGAAACCATGGTTCACAAAGCGGCTCTCAAAGTTTGATAATGATGACAAGACCAATTTGTTGGTAGATGTCTCTCTTTCTATTTATTTTGCATCGTCCTTAGGTAAGTAATAATGCATAGATAATTAACAACTTTTCCAGGTGATAATGTTGTTTTATTCAATGTTTAATAGGTTTCTATTGTAATCCTGATCAATGTGTATTGAAATTCAACTGGGTTGATCAGATGCGTACCTCATCATCAGGTTGATCAGGCTTGCAATGTAGCATCGGGTTCTTTATGGAAGTTCTTTTGTTGGTAGGTCAGGAAATATAGATCTTGGATTTTGTTTCCCAAAACTGAAGATTGTTGTATACTATGGGTACGATACATTACCGCTAAAGCAAAAATCTCATTGGGCTTGTTTAGCAGCAGTGGAGGGAAATTGAATGCTCCACTTGCTCTTTTCATATTCTTTTGCTCTGATCAAGATTGTGATCTTTCCTCGTTATGTCCTCTTTAATTTTGTTTGTGAATGCTTTTGTTGATGAGAACTACGATTTACAGTTGTTGGCCGGGACCTGAGAGCAGCTAGTTTTTGGATTATACCTGTTTTCTAGCTAGCATTATAAGCAGATCTGTGGTGATTGATTTGATTTCTTTTATTTTAATACCCGGACATCCTAGAATTCTGAACTGGGGTTACCTCTAGGTTCTACCGTTAATAACCAAAAAACTTTGCAGAAGTGACTTGACATTATATCAAGAGTTTATATTACGGGGCAAATATTGGAATTAAGAGTTCAAGTCGAATTTTTTATCGGTTATTATTGGAGCCAAAGGTATTACAGCTGCAAGAAACAGAAACACGAGGCAGAAGTTCAAGTTAGCAATAACTGATTGAGATCTATTTGACAAATATGAATACAAGTTCAACCCCATCGAAGGAAGTTTCTTTAGAGTTAATTTCAATCAGTCAATTGTCAAAATCATTTTCAGGCCGACCTTTATTTGGTACTCAAAAGGATAAAAAGTGTATACGATTGGAGTTTCAGTTTTATTGCTTCCTCGCATGGTTATGGGTTGTTTTCTAAATTTTTCCCATTTCAAATATTCCAGCATGCGTCATTTAAAAATCTTGTAAATATCAAACTTTGTCGAAGATATTTTTGATGCAGAATTGTAAAATTTTAGGTTTCATATCTCCAATTTTCCTTCTAACTTTTATGTCGTTTTCTAAAGGGAAAATTAAAAAAATAGACAAAATTAGGGACCTTAGTTGAAATTTAGACATATTTTTAAAAATTTTTATGTTATAGACACTTTCTTGACAAAAAGACTCAATTACCCTTGATTTTTGACTGCAGAGGGGGAGATGGGTTTCTTGATTTTTCGAGCGTTGTTGAGTGTCGAGTGTCACGTTGTGTTATATTGAGTTGTCACAATACCACTCTACACAATCCCACTCGACACTCAACACTACATATTTCACCACTCGATACTACACATTTCACCACTCGATACTACATATTTCACCACTCGATAATCACTCGATACACGACATTTCATCACTCGATAAATACTCGACACTCGACATTTCATCACTCGACAAACACTCGACACTCGACATTACATAACTCGACACGACTCGATAGGTTGTTGTCGAGCGTCGAGTGTCTTCTTTTTCGCGATATAACACTGGATTCACAACTCGTTTCGTCGGTTTTCACACGCATTAAGCCACAAAAATCACATTATAACACTCGATTTATCCTTAAATAAGTTAACAAATCCTTCGGAAACTCAAATCTCGAATTTAAATTCCCTAAAAACCAAATCAAATTTGAAGAGAGGGAGATGGGTTTCGGTAATTTTCGTCTGAAGAGAGAGAAATAAGGCTGTGGGAAAAAATTGAATACATAAGGGTAATTGGGTTTTTTTGTCAAGAAAATGTCTATGGCATAAAAATTTTTTATGATGTGTCTAAATTTTAACTACTAATTTTATCTATTTTTTCAATTTTTTGTTTTCTAAATGTTCCCACTTCAAATATTCCATCACGTGTCATTTAAAATCCTTTTTATAACAAATTTTGTTCGAGATTTTTCTGATATAGAAATGCCAAATTTCAGGATTCGTTTCCCTAATATTCATTTTTCTCATTTTACATGAGATTAAAAGCACCCGTTATGATTTTTCTTATGATCAATTAATTATCAATAACTTTTTCTACAGTTTTTCTGAATATTGTTAATCTCGTCAAGTTTATTCATAATTAAATAAATCTTATGAGATACCGTGAAAGATATCCATTTATAACGATTCCCCTATTCAAAAGGATATTGATGTTATACCTTAACTGAACTAAAAGTAAAGATTGACTTGGAGAGATGAATACTCGTGTTTTGCTGACGCTACTCCACGCATTCAATTATCCTAAAGCTAAAAAAGTGTTTTCTGAAACACGGAAGCAAAGAATAACCTCTGCAACAAGGCACAGTCTCCCTTCCCATTCCCACAAAATCTAATGTGAACCCAAATATGATAAAACTATTCTAGCGGTATCATTGTCATCATTTGGTCAACTATCATTATGAACATATATTATCATAAATGAATAACGAGTACATAGTACAAAATATAGTGTAGACAGCCTAAAAATGTTATCTAAGAAGAAGAAAAATGATTGGAATCCATCCATGATGGTACTGGAAAACCTGCACTAGCTGCCCTCTGAGTGGTGGACACCGTCAAGTGCGCGTGTGTCTGTGGCTGAGGTCGTTTGGTCATATAAACTCATTGGCTGCATAGCATAATTAGCAAAATCCAAGACTAATGGAGAATGCTCCAAGTAATTATTGTTACTATTACTTCCCGGAAACTCAGAGTTTTGAGGAGGGCCAAATGCTTGAGAGTGGACAATTGGCTCAGTTGATGTTGGAATGGGCAAAAGGGTTCTTGTAGAATCCGAAATGCTCAACAGGGTTGCCATTGCATTTGCATTTGCATCTGGAGAAGGTGATGAACTAAGCTTGACATTCTCAGGAAAGTTGAGCTTGGCTTTGTTGCCTCGGAACCTTAGAGCAGCTTCATCATAAGCTCTGGCTGCATCCTCAGCCGTGTCAAATGTACCTAGCCACACTCTAGCAGCCTTGAATGGATCTCTTATCTCTGCTGCCCACTTTCCCCAAGGCCTCTGCCTCACTCCCCTGTATCTCCTCCTTGGCTCTTGCACATTAATCTTCTCAATATTGTTGTTGTATTCATAACTGAATGATGGTGTCTCAGCTTTTCTTGTTGTGTTTGTACCACTCTCCGCTGCAAAATAACAAAATCAAAATACTATAATCAAATTAATAATCTACTTTCATCTTTACAAATATACAAAAGTATAAATTAAATAACTACATCCGATGTATTGTAGTACTGTAGTACGACCCTAATTATGAAAATAAGAGCGTTTTTTTATATAAATTTGTTAAGAAAAAAATGGTTGAATTTTTTTTTCTTTAAAAGGAAAAAAAGAATATTATAATAAGGTGGTTATTACAGTGGCTTACCTCTGATGGCAGAAAAGTCTTGACAATTCTTATCTCTCATTTCTCTACCTCTCTTGTGTCCGCCTGAAGATGAAGAAGAGGAGGCAGCAGCAGAGCTTGATGATCCGACAGAAGAACCATTCATGTTTCTATTGACATCGAATTTATTAACAAGATAATCATCTTCATGCTCTTGAGGCGGCGGCAACAACTGATGATCATCTCCAGCCACAACATGCGTCAAAGCAGAAACCATAGCTGACAGCTCCCTCTCCCTCCTCACCCTAGAGAACATCCAAGCCTGCACCTGGTTCCTCTCGTCAGAATCACTCATCAACGGCTCATACATCCACTGATTCACATCATTGTGATGATGAACCACCTGATCCCTCCCCTCGCCCTGCACTTGCTTCGGCTCTCGCTTGTTCGCCACCTTTTGAAGCACGAAACAACACATGAAATATAATGAACCTACACGGTATTTTGGATCAAGCCTTTTACATACGTAAAGAAAAATGGATTTTTTTTTGGTGAAGAACCCTTCAAGAAAATTCAACAAAGCTTCAAGTATATATACAAGGGTCGTCGTTATATTGTTGTTAAACGAGCAGCGCCGCCATTAAAAACAGGATTCAGCGTACATATTTGCTTTATGCTTAGAGATGAGAGCATGTATGGAGAGCAGCTAATTATAAAGATGAAAAGCCAAGTTGCAAACGTGGAGAGAGAATTTAACTAATTAATTTGAAGTTAATAAAAATAAAAATAAAACTAATATTAGAAGAAGAAATTTTAATACAAATTTTTTGACATAAAATTGAATATAAAATTTTAATCATTGATATATAAAATTAATAATTAAAATGATTTATAAGTTAGTCGTATTAAATATAATTTTATAACTTCCAAATCAACCATTAAATTTGACGAGATTAAATGTTAAAAAATTGTTTTAATAAATAGGATGAAAAATTATATTAAAATATTTATTTTTATATAATAATAATAATTATTATTATTATGATAATTAAAATGAGAGGAGGTGAAATTAAGATTGAGAGAGTCATGGGAGCGTGTGAATATGTCAAAAGTAAGAGCTTGAGAGTCGGTGTAGAGGGGCAGCAAGTAGCCAAGTAGGACGTGCCCTGTTTTTGCCGCTGTTTTGTTTTGAAAGAATGTTGGCGAGGCCGACATATAATAATAATAATAATATTAATAATAATGAATGAATGAATTAATTAATTCCATTATCAAACCATATAAAGAAAAACATCCTCGAAAACCTTTCCTTTCCCTCCTTTCCTCTCCCCCCATTTTTCTTTTCCTCCCATGTTTCCTTTCGTTCGATCAAACACTCCCCTAGTTTGATAGAGATACAAGAAGCCGTGTGAATAGTTGGACTATTTACGCAAATTTATCAAGATAAACACTAACAAGTACAAATAGTATAAATTTTTTATATGTAAACCATATATATAAAAATATTAAAAAGATTAATTATTTGCGGTATATTATCGATAATATCATAGAATCTCACATGACACAATTGATTTAGATGTGATTATCATGTTTTTTACTATAGATTTTATCTATTTAACAATGTTCTCACATGTGATGTTGTGTGGAATTCTTTTGGTTAAAAACAAAGGTATTATTAATTGACGGTAAATAATCTTAATGCCCTCTTGAGCAACGGTCCAATACTCTTAAAAGGCAAAAGAGGGATAAAATTTTGCTTATATTTTATTGGTATTTAAGAGTGGGGCTTAAGAGGAGAGGTATTTTTTCATTTAATAAAATGTTGGGATTGGGAGAACTTTTGTTTTGTTTTGTTTTAATTAAAAAAATCCAATATAGTAGATTTATCCTATTTCCCAATTTTGTACTTATACTACAATTTGGAGAGAAAATTAAGGTTATTGATTTGGATTGATGGGAAAGTGATATTGATAACATGGTGGACTTTTGTTCTCAACTATCTACACTTGATAATGACCTTAACATAAGACATTGTCTTAATTTGTACCCTTGTGAATGCCTCAAAAGCTTCATTCAATTATTGAAAATTTATGATAAGAAGTGATTTATTGATTAAGATTATTGGATGAACTATCAGAAAGATTTTTATAATAAAACTACGCAATTTGTAAGGATAGAATACAATATTCAAATACTGTTGACCTGTATTTTTGGTGTATACATTAAAATTATCCTAACAAAAAATCATATAAGAGCCAATATTAATATTGGTAGGTTTAAAGTTGAAGAATATTTCATATATTACCAATTTAAACTTAATTTAATACAATTAAGATTGTACAATTTTTAGTTTCATCTATTTTACACTTATAGATTGAACACAATCTAATCTAATCTGATTGTGAATACATATTATAATCCTAAACATGTGCCTTTCCACTTGGTCCTTATATTGGAAGATCACCGTAATATTGTATTTGCAAATTAAAGAAAAACAAAGATGGAAATGACATTTGCAAAGTAAGATAGTACCGCATTTGCATAATTAATTAATTAATTAATTATCTCTTATCCACCGAACTTTTAATATTATAAAGACATATAAGATGCAAATGGTTACGATAGTTGAACTTAAAACTCTTAAAATTCTTATCCATTTGCAACTACAATCAATCAATTTTTGATATCTAACCAACCCAAGTCTATTCAAACTTGGTGTGGTGCGAATGGCCAAAAGTGGAAACAACTTGGCTAAAATATCCTAATACTTTATCACCACGTGTATCAAATTAGAAAATTAATGGTTCCATCCTCTTATAACTTTGAGAAAAGCTACGGTATAGTGTCTGTACTGGTACAGTCACTGTTTATTTGTGTAAAAATCATAAATACGTTGTAAAAGTTATAAACTAATGAATAAAAGTTGTATGCATAAAAGTGTAAAAAAAGTCGTAAATAAAAAACATGTAAACGTCGTAAATATGATTTTTTTTTCAGTTGGATTACGATTTTTAGACATGTGTTTACGTTTTTTATTTTACTACAGTGAAGTTACTATATGGTACAATAATAGTACCGTAGCACAACTCATAATTTTTTCTCTTTAAAGTCATAAAATAAGGATTGTTTTGTTCTATTCTATCTTTCACAAGATGTGGGTTCAACTTGAAGATTGAAATTCATTGTATTCAATATTCTAATGGGTAGTCTATGAATGAGTGTTGTATATTTCTTCGAATAATAAATTCACTGTTTTATTAATCATTGTCTAATAGAATAAAATATTCACAATAGAATTTTATTCCTTTTGCCGCATATGGGCTAGCATTTAACTTAATATAAAAAGAATAATGTTACCATGATGTTAACTTGGAGAATTTTCTAGTTCTATGTATCTTGGTATATATATGTCGGTTTAATTTTGGAAAAATTAAAAAAATAGACACAATTAAGAACCTTCATTGAAATTTGGACACATTTTGAAAAATTTTCATGCTATAGCACTTTTTTGACAAAAAGACTCAATTTCCCTTATGTATTCAATTTTTTCCCAAAGCCTTTTTCCCTCTCTTCAGACGAAAAAGAAAAAATACCGAAACCCCTGGACACGGCTTGAACCATGTATCCAACACGAGCATCGACTAAGGATAGACCCAAGAAATCGCTTTGGATTTGTGAACTTATTCTGTTTCGTTAAATACCGAAACACTAGATGTTTCATTAGATTTGATTTAGTTTTTAGGGAATCTTAATTAGGGATTTGAGTTTCCGTTGGATTTGTGAACTTATTCTGTGTTTTTAGGGATAAATCTAGCGTTATTATGTGATTTTTGTGGTTTGATGTGTATGAAAACTGTAGAAATTGACTGGTTTCGTTGCGAGGTAGACGATGACGAGTTTCAGATGTATAACTCAACACTGGACACTGGACACTTCATGTCAAGTCATGTCGGATTCACAACCGACACTCGATATCAGTTTATTTTCGAAGACATCGAGTATCGGATGAATCAACCGACACTCGACACTATCTTTCATCCAACATGTCAAGTGTCGGATACGTGAAAATCGACATGTCGAGTGTCAGTTATTCGATTCGACACTCGACGCTACCTTTCATCCGATATGTCGAGTTTCGGATATATGGTTCGAGAACTCGACATGTCGGTTTTCACATATCCGACACTCGACAAAATAAATGAAAGTTAAGTGTCGAGTGTCAGATGAAATCATCCGACACTCGATGTCTTCGAAAATAGACTGATATCAAGTGTCAGTTGTGAATCTGACATGACTCGATATGAAGTGTCGAGTGTCGAGTTATACATCTGAAACTCGCCATCGTCTACCTCGTGACAAAACCAGTCATTTTCACAGTTTTCATACACATCAAACCACAAAAATCACATAATAACACTAGATTTATCCCTAAAAACACAGAATAAGTTCACAAATTCGATGGAAACTCAAATCCCTAATTAAGATTCCCTAAAAACTAAATCAAATCTAACGAAACAGAAAATCTAGTGTTTCGGTATCTAACGAAATAGAATAAGTTCACAAATTTGAAGCGTTTTCTTGCGTCTATCCTCTGCTGATGCTCGTGTCGGATACATGGTTCGAGCTGTGTCCAGGGGTTTCGGTATTTTTCCTTTTTCGTCTGAAGAGAGGGAAAAAGACTTTAGGAAAAAATTGAATACATAAGGGTAATTGAGTCTTTTTGTCAAATGACATGAAAATTTTTTAAAATATATCTAAATTTCAACTAGGATCCCTAATTGTGTCTATTTTTTTAATTTTCCCTTTCATTTTCAATACTTTTAGTCTCGTATGGAGACGGAAGACTTGAACAATCGATGGCATTAAGCCCACTTCTAATATATTAGGTACGTTTAAGTCAAAAATTATTATTAGGTCCATTTATTGATGGCCTGATTTATGTATTTATTGAAATAAATATATAACATTGTGCATGTACAATTAATATATCAATTTTTGTATTCAAAGTCATAATTTAGTGAAAGTTATAAATTTCAATGAGTCTACTTGGAGGTGGGATATTTTATAACAATAAACTTGTAAATTAATGTTAAAATTGAACTTATAGTATATGTAATGTAAGCAAAAATTTATATTTTTCTTAAGAATATCTTATCAACAAAATATATAAATGAATAATATTAAAATTATATCTCAAATTATATATTTCAATGATGTGTAATTAACTTAATGCTATTATATCATTCATGATATTATCACGCTTTCTACTTAAAATTAGTAATGAAGTTAATTCACATTGATTCAATCCCTCCTTGCTTGCAAGTAGACCTAAGGACTTCATCCCCTGGGTTCTTGTTCATGGGCAAAGAACTCTCCGGTGAGCGCAGTCGGGTCATAAGTCTAAAATTTTATTAATATAATAAATTAATATTATTTAATTTTTTACAGTGATTTAAATAAATATAATATTTACATTTAAATTTATAAATATTATACAATACCATGTAATTAAAATTAAACCAAACATTGTACAACATTATATATTATCCAGTTCTATCCAATGACATCCAGTATAGAATAATACAACCTTAAAAAAGTTAACATAATATTAAATTAACTATATTATATCAAATAATTGAAATTATTACATGAGATAGAGTGTTGTGTGATTATTCCATTGCTTTCTTTATTAATTTTTAAAACCAATAAATCATGATTACAATTAATTAAATAAAAGAGAAGACTATGTGGATTGACATTGATGATAGAATACACCCATCTAGTTAAAATGATATCCTTTGGTTTGATTAAAAGTGGAAGGAAAGTGGATGGTCGATAATCCTAATTTCTAGTAACTTGTTTGCCTTCCAAGATTAGGAAGAAACTTTCTTTACTTAGGTAATAACGTATTATTAAATTATTAAAATAACCTTATATATTTTTTATGTATCTTAAAATAACCTTCTTCAAATGATTAATTAAATTAAATATTAATATATTTTTTTACAAATTAAAAAATCACAAATTTATATTTTCTTAAAAATTAAAAAGATTTACAAAGTTTGAAAGATAGTTGCTCCGGTTTGCGTTGCCAATGATTGCCCCACAGACGACCATTTGGCATCACAGTTGGTACCTAAGGGTCGAAAATCCGTGATCTACTAATTAGAGGTGGTATCATTGACGTCGGTTATGCGTCGTTTATTGTAGAAGCAAAGTTTAATGGCAGATCCTGAAAAGATAACTAACGCGTGGCAAAATGGCAACATAATCGATGATGAAACTTGGACAAAAAGTTAGATTGTCAGACGATGATCTTGAATGGCGCCGATGTAGACATCCACGCGCAACCTTCTGCGAACTCCGACGGTGTTCAATGGTGGTCGGCGAACAACATTTTTTTATTTTTAAATTCTAATTTATAATATTTAAATAATTATTTGTTTTAATAAATCTAAATTGGTTTAATAATATTTTAATATATAATATTTATTTTTAAAGAAAAAGTAAAATTTAATTATTTAATAAATAAATATATTTCTATAAATATCAATATAAATTTGTGTATATCTTATGGTAATATTATTTAATAGATAATAAATTTGTTTGACAAAATTTTATGATAACTTAATATATTTTTTAAAATTTATATATTTACTTAGTATATAAATATTAACCTAGTAAATAATTATTTATTGTTGATTTATTTATATTTAATAATCGATAGTATATATTTTAATATTGAGGATAATTACGTTAAATTAATTTATAAATAATTAATTTTCATCTATAATTTCACTATAAAAGCAAACAAATAAAAAGAATATCCCTTAAATCCTTTCCTTTTTCTTATTGTTTTCTTTCCCCCAAAGTTCCTATCCTCCCGTTTTTTCCTTTTTCGCAACCTACAACTAAAGCTTTCAATTACAGACGACTCAATCGAAACCGACAACTCCTCTTAAGTTATCCAATCAATTTCATTTGGCGGGGGCCATCTCTTTGCTTCTTCACTATACAAGACATGCATCGGCTTGGGAGAGACCTAACAAGTAGTGGCTGTCGTGTGGTTCACATCATTCGAGTTGGCCACTTGGGTAGCAGAGATACCATTGAAGGCGAAGTCATACTGATTACATGGTGGACTGTGCCTCTCAACAATATGCAGTTAACAAAAAGACATTATCTTAATTTGTACCCTTGTGAACAACTCAAAACTATATTCAAATATTAAAAATTTATGATAAGAAGTAGTTTATTGATTAAAATTATTGGATGAAATATCAAAGATTTTTATAATAAAACTATACAATCTTTGAAGATCAAAGTGTTGCTATATATTCTTAGTGTACATATTGAGAGGCAGTAGTAACGTTGCCATGTTGGTAGGTTTAAAGTTGAAGAATAGTGTATATATTACCAATTTAAGCTTAATTTAATACAATTAATATTGTACAATTTTTAATTTCTATCTATTTTGAACTTAATGGATTGAACACAGTTTAATCTAATATGATTGTAGGTATAAAGTTATATCCTAAACATATGCCCTTCCATTTGATCCTCATGTTGGATACCATAGTTAACTAATTATTATTATAAAATTTCGGAAGATCATCGTAATATTATATTTGCAAATGTCAAAAAATTCTCTAAGGTACCTTTTTAAAAAAAAAAAAAAACTATCAAGAAAATATTTCTTCGACGTCCTAGTCCTATATCTTTATGGAAATATAAAATGAGAATATGAATGCATATTAAATCAAAGCTCAAAACAAAGATGGAAATGACATTTGTAAAGTACTATTTTACCGCATTTGCATCATTAATTAATTAATTATATCAATCTCCTATCCACCAAACTTTTAATATTATAAACACAAATGAGATGCAATATTGGGTAATCACAGTTAAACTTGAAACTCTTAAACACTTAATTGCGACTATAATCATTAAATTTTAATATCTAACCAACCCAAGTCTATTCAATTTTTAATAATTTTTTTTTGTTATATAAGATGTAACATAATCCTAAAGAGTCTATCTGTATAGAAGTTTTTTTATATAAATTAGTGTATTTCTATGTATGATTTGCTAAGCAGGCAGTGGTTTAGCCAAATATATAAATGTATATGTATAGAAGAGGAGTTGGGAAAGAGATACAGAACATACTTGAAGTAAGGAAGTACGAAGAAACAAGGAGTTTGAGACGTGGAGAGATGGGATTGGAAGGAAGGTGACAGCGAAAAGAAGATATACTCCAGCGGCTCATCTATCTCTTATACTTTAACTACAGCCTACAGAGATGTAAAGGTAAAGGTAAGGTTTAATTGATGCTTTTTGTGTGAAGTGGGTGATGTGTAAGGCTCCGAAGTGGAAGAATAAAGTTAATATTGTTTATGTATAAATAATTTGAATTAAAATGAAAAAATATGAATGACTACCTGCTGAAAATAGACTCCACTGTTTTCTTCCCTTGATCCATTTTTTCTATTGTGATCTGTCTTGCTTTCACTCATATTTCCATTAGAGTACTTGATGATGTGTCCACTCAAAGCCACAAATATAAAATTTGTGAAAGCATAAGCTAGTGCAAACAAATCTCCACAAGTCTGGAAGGCTCAGATACACATATAGTCCACAAGTTTGGAAGGCTCAGATTCAGGCGCAGATGTAGCAGGCTCAGGCTCATGCATATTTCCCTTGGGTGTCCGAAAGCTTTTAACTGCTCTAGCCACCATGTAATTGGTGAAGAATAAAATTTCGATCGTCTTGATTTGTGACTCATGTAATGACATCTTGCCTTCCATTTTTCTCCGCATGTAACCATACATAACAAAGCACGAAGCTACTGATGTAATAGAGAAAATAACCTTCTCACGGACTACAGGATTCAACTTAACCGCCCACTCTAGATTGAAATTAACCACCTTGCACAACAAAACTACTAAAAACAACACTCTTCCTTCAACGGCAATATAAAGACAACTCCAAGTAAGAAAGCAAACAAAAATTAAAGAAAAAACAAAAAAATGAAAATTTTGAGGCCACACAGCCCACGCACCACCACTGTCTCCAGCAACCCCTCTCAAATTCTGAGAATGCCAAACAAAATCATCATATATAAAGTTTGAAAAATAATTAAAAAAAGAAAAAAAAACGGACGAAGATGATTGTTCATGTCATTGGAACCATATTGATTTCCTATTAGTGAGTGAGTATTTCTTTTGATAAAAAATTTATCAAATTTTTATGTAAAAAATAAGGCTGCAATAGTTTACTGAGCTATTTCATAATTAACCACCTAATCTATAGTGTTGAAGATGATTTTTTTTTTTTAATTTTCATACATTAGATCCCCTAAGTTTTGCAGAATAAAACATGCATTATATGGATCATCACCAATTTATTTACAACAATCTAGAATTAAAATATACAATTAATTTCAGCCTTCATGAAATCATGAATTTGTTGAATGATATATATCTTTTGGCACATTATCTTAGAAATTTTAGATCTTCTCACCAAATGTACCCTTAGATCTTCGTAACAAATCTGATGGTTTTTAGGCCCTCTTTTATTAATTCTTTTTAATTTAATAAAATTTTTCCAATATTTATATTTCCTTGCTCGAATTTGCTTAAAACAGTAAAAAAAACCTCTGATGATAAATTTTTAACGGTAGCTTTATAAAACTTTATATATATATATATATATATATATAAAACAAGCTTCATAGCTAGATTATGAGTGAAACAAGAAAAAAAATCAATATATAATTCATCATAGGATTACCAATCAACAAAAACAAAAAGAATAATGATGACAATCTTAAAATATGTTGCACTCACAAATTATCTATATAATTTCAATTTTACACAAAAAAGGCAGTTAATAATATAATTCAAAATGTGTTATATAATCCAGTTTATGTGTTATGTCAATATATGCGCACGCGCACACTAACAAGCATCATAGCTAGCTCGATTATGAGAGGAAAAAAAAAAGAAACAAAATCAATATAATTCATCAGACAAAAAAAAAAAAAGTTAAAATCAGTATTAAGTGATTCCCCACGTCTTATAAGAAAGGTAATATTATACGAGAAAAAAAAGGAAGGCTTATACGACTCACAATGTTGCGAAAAAAAATTTACTTATTCAAAAACATCTAACAGGAATTTCCAAGTTTTTCAAATTTATTCCTGTAAAGCTTTTTATTCTTATGTAAGTTGAAATTCAATTGAAATTCAATCATTTAATTGTTCTGGACATTTGGTTTTAAAATTTATTTCTCATTCTCGGATAATTTTATTTGAACAAAAAATAAAGTCAAACACTCAAACTTAAAAGGTCTAAATGAATCTTTAAATTTAATCTTGACACCTAGGGGTGAGCATATTTCGGGTCGGGTCAGGTTTAGCGATAACCGATCATACCCGAATATTCATCGGGTTTGATAAATTAGAACCGATTTAAGGTTTTTTTTTTAACTATCCGAAGGGTACCAACGTGGTCGGGTCAGGTCGGGTGTATCGGGTACCTGAAGGATACCGATGATGCATCCAACACTCGACACTTACATGTCCAGTCGTGTCAGATTTACAACCGACACTCGATATCAGTCTATTTTGGACGACATCGAGACTGATATCTAGTGTCGGACGTGTCGGATATCTATTTTCGAAGACATCAAGTATTGGATCGACACTTATATGTCGAGTCGTATCGGATTCATAACCAACACTCGATATCAGTCTATTTTAGAAGAAATTTCACAACCTTCTACAACTTTTATCAAAACTAAAATAACTTTGAGCACCACCGTTATTCCAAAAATAACCCTAATAATAAAACATTCTAGCTCAGCCACCATAGTCAAATAGTTTCATAATTTATCTGATTTGCATTAGTTGGCAATTGGTAAAAAAATGATATATGTGTAGGAAACATAAAATTAGAATTAAATATAATTGAATAGAGCTTGTCTTCGAGTCGATAATGACATGATATTTTCCCTTTTCAAAAGAAAAGTTATTCAATTCCCAAAAAATGTGAGGAACAAACCCTTATAATAATTAAAACCCAAGTCCCAAGAGAATTGTATATCTTCTTATTAATAGAAAAACACAAAACTTGGTCAAACTTTTACTAGAAATAAATCAAATGCAGTTACATGATAAATAAAACAACTAATAATAATAAACTTCATCCAAGAGAATATTCAAAGCAAAACTTTGAAGCGAAAATATAAAAGTATGAAAATAAACTATTAGGCCTTCCTTCCAATCCTCACCTCGATAAAGCACGTATCTCACTCCAGTTGACCAGCTAACTCCAGCATCTAGCTCACTCAACTCGAGTAAAACAGACTGCTCTGACTCACCCAAGAAAAGGAAGGGAGGAGTCTTCGCTCCAAAATAAAAAATAAAAGAAGAAAGGGGGCCATCTTTTTTTTAAATGTGCAAGTTTTTCAACATAACAAAAAGATAATAAATCAATCAACAGCACTCTTGATCAACTCCTTCTTCGCAATACATTATAGCAGAAATTGTTTAATGAAGTGTTTAGAGTTCTTACCTTAGATCCCTAAGTTGTGTAGAATAAAACATTCATCATATGTCCGAACTTAACCTTCGATCTTCTCAACAAATCTTATGGATTTTAGGCCTTCTTTTTATTAGTTCTTTTTTATTTAATAAATTTTTTCCTAAAAATCTGTTTCCCTGCTAGAATTTGCTTAAAACAGTAAAAAAAAATCCATTTGATGATAAATTTTTATCAGTAGCTTTATAAAACTGCGGCCCCTAAATCTGTTCCTTGCTAGAATTTGCTTAAAACAGTTAAAAACCCCCTCTGATGATAAACTTCTAAGTTCTAACGGTAGCTTACCCTCTGATGATAAATTTCTAACAGTAGCTTTATACAACTCCCTCCCCTAGGTTACATATGGATAACAAGCATCATAGCAAATTATGAGAGAAAACAAGACAAAAAAAAAATCAGTAAAACCCATTCTGTTTCAATGGAAACAATGGAATAGCTTCTTGAGAGAGACCAATTGGATATACCTTCTTGAGCGTTTCTGTCAAATCCATTCTGTTTCATGGTCTCAACTCTCAAGCTCTTATCTCTCATGTTCACAGTGGCTTCTACTTCTTCTTTCTTTCACAGTGGCTTCTCTCTTTTAACCCATTGATAGGGTTTGCTTTTGAAGAAGTGATGCTGTTGAAGAAATGAATCTCTTGAGCGGTGCGGTTGTGCACTTTTGCTTGTAGCTGTCTTCTGAATTTGTACCAGAAAATAAAAAAACTGTAAAAGTAAAACGGGCGTGCACAATGGCGAGATGATGGCATACGGTGGGGAACCATTCGCTTGCCCAATATCATTTCACCCCCTTATTAACGGAAGTTACACTAATACCCTTGCAGTTGGTTTTTTTGTGTTTTTATTTTTATAAGACTTTAATAATAAAAATTGACCAATAAATTACTACTTTATCCTAGATGTATGTGTTATATCTTTTTACATTTTAAATTATCCATTTTATTCTTTAAAGTTATTAATATACAACTCACTTATATAAAAGAGGAAATAAAAAAAAAGCGCTTTTCTTATATTTCTTAGAATAGTTAATCACTTGAAAAGTTAAAAATATATAATAATTGTTCAATGATGCCAAATGAATAACTTATAAAAGTTTAAAATATGCAATGCATATTAAATGATTAGTGATCACGGTTAAATTTCAGGAAAAATAAAAATTAATGACAACTTTTATTAATTTCCAACCCAGGCTTTGCGCACGGAGCTGGAGTAAGATGAAAGACCCAGTCACGGTAGTGTGCGTGTAGAGGCTGCGCCCGAGATCGATACTTGACAGCTTTTTCCATTGCGTTAAGTGAGCTGTAGGCTGCAAAAAAAAAGGGTTTCTCTAATGCATTAAATTCGGCGCGGGGTGCAAAAAGGAAAGGGAAAAAACCGGAGCAAAAGAAAATTGGAGGGAAAGACAAAACGAATTGCCAAAAAGAAAAGGGTTCGAGGGATATAATATATATTTTGGTTTGATAATGAAATTAAGTAAATGGAGTCACTTATAAATTTATTTAATATAATTACCCTCAATATTAAAATATATGATACCAGTTGTCAAATATAAATTAATTAAAAATAAACTATATAAATATTAGGTTAATATTTATACATTAAACAAATTATACAAATTTTAAAAAATATATCAAATTATCATAAAATTTTAAATAAATCTATTATTTATTAAATAGTATTACCATAATATATACACAAATTTATAGTTATATTTATAAAAATTTGTTTATTTATAAAATAATAAAATTTTACTTTTTTCTTCAAAATAAATAACATATATATAAAATATTATTAAACTGCTTTAGATTTGTTAAAATAATCAATTATTTAAATATCATAATTTTAAATTTATAAAAATGGAAAATGTTGTTGGCCAACTACCTCCAACGTCGTTGTTGGAGTTTAAAAGAAGGTTGCACATGGATTTTAACATCGACACGATTCGAGATGCTCACCTGACAATCTAACTTTCTATCCAAGTTTCATCACTGGTCACGTTTTCGTTTTACCACACACACGGTGGTTATCTTTAATTATATATATATATATATATATTTAATTTAATTAATTATTTGAATAAGGTTATTTTAGGACACATAAAAAATATATAATATTATTTTAATAATTTAATATGTTGTTGGAAGCAAAAGAAGTTACAAGAAAATACGATTATCAACCATCCACTTTCCTTCCTCTTTTAATCAAACCAATTAAACGATATGATTTTAACTAGATGGGTGTATTGTGTCATCAATGTCAATCCAAATGGTCTTCTCTTTTATTTAATTAATCGTGATCATGATTTATTGGTTTTAAAATTAATAAAGAAAGCGATGATATAATCGCACAACTTTCAATCTCATGCAATAATTTTGTCGATTTCATATAATATATTTATATCATTTAAAGCACCACATTCACTTCATAATTAACATAGTATTGGAAATTTTATAATTGTTGCGAGATTATTATTGAAATAAATTTTGAAGGCGATTAAAAAAAAGTTTGATAATGAAATTCATTTTGGAAGTAAGTGTTATGATGATACTAAGGTTAGCCTATGAATACCGAAAAATTAAGCAATTTATTCACTATTGTTAAAAATACTCTATATATAGATAACTAATTAAAAAACAAAAAAATTATGAAAAACAATCAAAATTAAGGAGGTGATTTAAAAAATGACTATAGCTTATAAAGTTTAGATATCATAATCACAATATGACAGATTGACAGACACGAACGATTCATTTTTGCTATCTAATACTAAACACCGACAATTGAAAACCAAAAACAAGTTGTGAGTATTAGAAACTTGAAACTAAAAATAATTATTGTCCTATTAATATCTTAGATCGTGATGAATTGTATATCAAAAATTTTTGAAAATATGATTATTTTTTATCTACTATCTGTGATTTTAATTTTTTAAAATTACCCTAAATAAAATAAGTATAAACTTTCAAGTGGGCTGAAGATGAAATAGTTTCGAGGAGGTACAAATAGAAGCTTTTTATTATTTTTATTTTTATATAAAGCAACCGTGATTGTTGTCTAGGGGTGCACACGGGTCGGGTCGGGTTTTGCCAAACCCGATGATGCATCGGGTTTTGAAAAATGAACCTGTAATTGGGTTTCTGAAGCCTGTAATCCGAGATATAATCCGAATGGTCGGGTTGGTAGGGTCTGTCGGGTCCACTCGACACTCGACACTTACATATCAAGCCGTGTCGAATTTACAACCGACACTCGATATCAGATAATTTTTTAACACTAGCCACTTGACACTCGACACTTACATGTCGAGTTGTGTCGGATTCACAACCGATACTCGATATCAGACTATTTTCGAAGACATCGAGTATCGGATGATGCATCCGACACTCGACACTATCTACTCGACATGTATCCGACACGACTCGACATGTCGAATAGATAGTGTCGGGTGTCGGATGATGCATCCGACACTTGATGTCTTCGAAAATAGTCTGATATCGAGTGTCAGTTGTGAATCCAACACAACTCGACATGTAAGTGTATCGAGTGTCGAGTGGCTAGTGTCGAATGATTCATCCGACACTCGATTTCTTCGAAAATAGATATCACAAGTCCACCAAACAAAATCTAGAGGGACCTACTTGGATTGACAAAGAATCAAGTCATCTCTTCCATATTTCTAACAACATCAAACAAAAAAAAAAAATGAGAGGAAAACTGAAAACATAATCAATATTCAACAAGGCTACCAAGTTGTAAAAAATCAAACTAAAACTTAAAGTTGCCAACCGAATAAAAACTTAACAAGTCTTAACAATGCAAAACTCAAATTTAGTAATGAAAATGTGTTGAAATTGAATTAGTTATTACCGATAAAATTGACACTCATCAATCAAGCTCCTTACGATCAACTGTTGTTGTTATGGTTGATTTTAAAACTTCTATATCAATGACAAACAAACACAAATGAAAATAATATAGTTAGCCAATGTTTTAAAATGTAAATTGGAAATGATATTTTAAGTTAATAACCAAAATTCCTAATTACCTGTCTCAATTGAAGTACAAAAACCTATAGAATCTCTAATAGCATCTTCTTCAGTCTCTGAAGTCGGGAATACTTCATCAATCAATGTAGAAGTTATCTAATTCTGTGATCATATTAAGGATTCAACCATTTTTAGAGTTAATGAACTCCTAAATTGGTCAAGAATCCGCCCTCTAGTACTGAATGCTGGCTCTGAAGCAACAGTAGAGACCGGTATAGCAAGAACATCCTTTGCTATACGTGATAACATAGGAAAATTGACTTTATTTAGTTTCCACCAAGCCAAGATATCAAAATCCTCAGTCCGCCCCACCAAATTGGCATTGTTTAAATAAGTATCCACCTCATTTGATGTTTCTGACTTGGTCAAGTTAGCCATAAACTTTACAGCTGGATCTACCCATGGCTTTACCACCTGAACTTCATCACTCAATGATGAGGTTGGGATATGAATGACAGGGGGTTTTGACACTTCAGTCCTTACCACTTTTGAAGAGCTATCTACTAAAGGCTTATAAGTTTCATATAGCTTAAATAACAATGTTTTAAGCCCCATTATCATTTGCTCTGTCTTAGTATCACCCCAAAAACTTCTCCAAGTAAAATCAAAGTACCTAATTTTGAATCTTGGATCAAGTACAACTGCAATAAGCAACATCTCATTAAATTTATCAAAAGACCCAGAGTACTTGTCAAATTTCTTCTTCATATTTTTTGCCATATCACACAAAACACTATTACTTTGTTCTTGCAACTTAATCAATTGATTATGAATCCTCCATATCCCTTTAAATGCAATATGTGATGTCACAGTCAAAGAAGCACTAAACTTTAGAGTTCATAAAAATTCTGTAAAAAACTAATAAACAATCTACCTTGATCCCAATCCTCTTTTGTAGGTGATCCCACCTTGTTGTCCTCTGCAAAGTAGAGTTTATAGTGTCCATCCTCTTCCTCCAAATGGTCAAGTGCTTTTTGAAAATGTAAAGCACTCTCCAACATCAAATATGTAGCATTCCATCTAGTGGGTACATCTATTACTAAATTTCCCTTGTATTGAATTTTTTCATGTTCAACACAAGACTGAAATCTGTGTAATCTTGCAAGAGATGATCTCACATAGCGCACAGCATTACGAATAATAGCAATGGACTTATGAAGATCCTTTAAACCCTCACCAACAATGAGATTAACAACATAGGCAAGACAACGAACATGCACGTAATCTCCATTAAGAATTAGCCCACTCTCTTTCCAACCCTTGTACCTTTTTCTTCACTTAATTGATTGCCACTTCATTTGCACTAACATTATCCACTATGATTGTAAATATATTCTCTAACCCCCACTCAAGCAAGCAAGAATCAATTTGCTTCCCAATAGTTTCCCTTCTATGATTCACAATTTGAGAGAAACTCAAAATCCTTTTGTGCAACCTCTAATTATCATCAATGAAATGTGCAGTAATCACCATATAACTCAAGTTCTTATTGAAGTCCAAATATCTATAGTTAGCGACACCCTAACCTTGCTTGCTTTGAAATACTTCTTCAAATTTTCTTTCTCTCCCAAAAACAAAGACAAAATTTCCCTTGCTACCGTTGTTCTTGATGGACATTCAAACTTTGGACACGCAACTTGCATGAGACGCCGAAACCCTTTGTTCTCTACAAAGTTAAATGGTAACTAATCTATAACTATCATCTCCACAACCGCTCTTCTAATTGCCTCCTTATCAAAGCCTATACCTACAAGGTTACTCGCACTTCCACTTTCTGTCTTTTTTGGACCAAAAGAAAGAACTATTTTTTTCTCATCCTTCTCGGCTTGTTTCTCACTCAAAATGTACTTTGGACATCTATCTAAATGATTCCACAATGTTTTAGTCCCGTGCTTCTTACTATCATAAAGAAAGGACCTCCCATGATAGCCACAAACACACTTGTTTCCTCCAATTTTTTTGTAATGATCCCATACACCGGATACTTGAGGTTTTTTTCTCTTATTTTTTTGGGAAGCAGTTTCACTACTCACTTTTTCAAGGGTGCCTCAATAGGAATGGGAGTAGTTGATTCAGAAGTCATAATACCTGAAAGAAGCGGAAGGCAGCAGCTACGGAGGCGTGGAAGGAACCGTGAGACACGACAGAGCTGCTAGAGCCTAGAGACGTCTGTGCCCGAGGGCTGGTAGCCGTGGAAGAGCATGATCGTTGTCGGAACTGGAAGAGGTTAGTTATCTGAATTCTAAAATTGAAATTGCATATTAGGGTTCCTTCCTCGGTTAGAAATTAGAAATTTAGAATATGGGAAATTTTCCCTTTTATAGCAGTCTATTTTTGACAAAACTCGACACGCTCGATAGAGCTCAACACTATCATCTGACACTCAACACTTACATGTCGAGTCGTGTCGGATTCATAACCGACACTCGATATCAGTATACAAACTAAGACATCGAGTGATGATCCATCATCTGACACTCGACACTTGCATGTCGAGTCGTTTCAGATTCAAAACCGACACTCGATATCAGTCTATTTTTGAAGACATCGAGTGTGTGATTCATCATCCGACACTCGATACTTACATGTCAAGTCGTGTCAAGCGCTATCAAGCTCGTCGAGTTTTGTCAAGCGTTTTGACAGGTTTTTGGCCTTTTTGATCGGGTCGGGTTATATCGGGTTACATGAATTTAACCCGATCTCAAACTTGATTGCACAAAACCCGACTTTTAAAACCCGATTTCGGGTTTTTTATTACTCTGACCCGCCTCTAATTCGACCAACCCAACAAAACCTGATCGGGTCGGGTAATTTTGAACATCCCTATTATTGTCTATTGAAGCTATTGGTTAAAAAAGGGCAAAAAACGACTTGTAATAAAAAAAAATCTCCCACAAAGTTTGATATATACAGGGTTTTTTAGAGACGCATGCTGGAATATTGGCGGTGGGAACATTTAAAACATAAAATTAGAGGGAAATGAGACAGCAAAAAAAATGTCGCAAACAATTACATGATCAAGAAGTGTCTTGATTCATTGAGTCTATTACTCCAAGATGTCGCTGCCCGGTTAAGCAAAGTTGCTTTGTCCGAACCGCACGGTAGCACTAATCAGTTAATTCTTTCTTTAAAGTTGAAGACAAACAGTATTGATCAGGAAAGAGAAAAACCACAATAACAATTCAAGTACAGGAATTCAATACGAGTACATAATTTTGTGCGGGTGAGTTCATTTCCAAGAGCTAAAACTAAAGATTAACATTCTTTATATATATTGGCTTAGCCTTATAAGATCCTTATAAAGAGTTGAACAAAAAAGATCCCTCTCTGTCCAAAACAGAAGCAATATCAGCATCATGCAGAACCAGAAAACCATAGATTTTGTTGCGATTAAAGTTGAAAACAATATACTGCAAAGGATTGTGATAGTTGCTTGCTTTGCAGTTAAAATGATAACTCCCTGCCAACAAATTTCATGTCTCCTTGCAAACTATAAACAAGCTTAAGCAATCAACTCTACATCCTAACTACTAAACAAGCTTCAGCTGTCAAATTTCCTTTTGACAGTCTCTTGGTTTGGGTCAATCGGAAAATACACGTCCTAATCTTTGACAGTCTTTCAAGTGTAATAAATTTAGTCATAAACAAAAGAGAATCCCATGAAGTATAGATTACAAGAAAGATAATGCCAACCAATCAAATCAGAATGAAATATTTTTTTTTCCAGGAAAAAAAGTAGAAGAGTGACATTTTAAATGCCTATGATTGTTAAACTAATAATCCAGCCTAATTCTTAAATTCCACTAAATTATTATAATTGCAACCAAATTTTCGATTTAATTTGATCAGAAAGGACTAATGCTGACCACCATCAACTGAACTCTGAACCTCCAACATCAGAGAAAGAAACATTAATCAGCCATTGACTCACTCAGTGAATAGAGTAGAAGATTAATTGTGAAATTTTCCAGTGGATATTTATAACTCAAAGTGCGCAAGAATACATATACCTGAATGAAGGGCATGTAAGCAAAGTATGCAAATCATCCCCACAAATAACGTAAATAGGGAAACACTAACAAATATTGTGATCAACCCACACCCCGTTAAATCAATCGCCACTAAATTTTTAGAATTCTCAGCAATATTGGCAATGAGTGCTATATCCAATACATTAATCAACCAGGGAAGAATTCAATCTCTTAGGCTCACTATTGGAGCAATAGCAAGACCACCTAAATCAGTTACCTTTTGTCCGCATGCAGCAAAATTCAACTTCTCCAAACAACATATTTTTAAATATAAAGAAACTAAAAACAGTGAATGGGCCATGAGAGAAGCCTTAAAAATAATAATAATAATAATAATAATAAAACAATAACCAAAAAGACAAAAACCTAAACGAAGTGTAAACAAATAAATGTAAAGAAACACTTCAGAGGTAAGTCAAGCTACCTGGGAGAGCTGAAAATTAAGGAGATATACTTTTGTTAGGAAGGAGACTTTTGAGACATTAAAGAATTTATTAATTAAAGTAATAAAATATTGGATTATTTATTTATGATCCCAAATTCCCAGTCGGCAATAAATGCCAAGTAAAAAGCAATTTATCTTTCCTCTCATCTCTTTCCACTTCTTTCTCCCATAGACCATATTGACTTCATTCTTCCACTTCCAAGCCTTATACTGCTACACATCACCCACTTCCCACAAAAAGCATCAACTAATTAAACCTTATCAGTACATCTCTGTAGATTGTAGTTACAGTATAAGAGAGTGGATGAGCTGCTGTAGCATGCCTCCTTTTCACTGTCACCTTCCCTCCAATCCCATCTCTCCACGTTTCTCAAACTCATTGTTTCTTCGTGCTTCCTCACTTCAATGTTCTTCATCTCTTTCCCAAGTCCTCTTCTATATATATATTGTGCTAGCTGCACCACTGCCTGCCTAGCAAATCAATAGTAATACATCAAATTATATGAAAAAAGTTCTACATAGATGGACTATTTAGGATTATGTTACATCTTATATAAAATTTTTTTATTAAAAATTGAATAGACTTGGTTTGGTTAGACCTTAAAAATTGATGATTATAGCTGCAATTGAATAAGTGTTTAATTATGATGACCTTCCTAAATTTTATAATAATAATTAGTTAATTATGGTATCCAACGTGAGGATCAAATGGAAAGACACATGTTTAGGATATAACTTTATACCCACAATCATGTTATATTAGACTTTGTTCAATCTATAAGTTCAAAATAGATGAAATTAAAAATTGTACAATATTAATTGTGTTAAATTAAGTTTAAATTGATAATGTATACAATATTCTTCAACTCTAAACATACCAACAATAATACTACTTCTTAATATGTATACTAAGAATACATGTCAATACTTTGAATAAAGTATAAAACCTTCTAATTAAGATTGCGTAGTTTTATTATAAAAATCTTTTTTTAAAGTTTATCCAATAATTTTAATCAATCAATCACTTCTTATCATAAATTATCAATATTTGAATATAGTTTTTGAGGTGTTCATAAGGGTACAAATTAAGATAATCTCTTTTTGTTAAGATCATTATAAAGTGCGTGTGGTTGAGAACCAAAGTTATCAATATCACTTCCTCTCTCCTCTCTTCCACCACCCCAAGCCCCCTTCCCAACCAAAAAAAAAAAAAGCAAAAAATAAAAAAGAGGGATCGGGTCGGGTTTGACTAAACGTGAAACAACCCGATAATTGATCAGATTTTATAAAAAATACTCGATGTTGGGTATTTTGTATGCTATCCAATCATGTTGGATCAGTTCGGATCACATTGGGTTTCCCATTTCCCATTTCTATAACCTTTCATTTTTTCTTTAATTCACATAATCCATCACTAATTCAAATTCAAGAGGCCAAGAAAAGTCCAAAAAACCATTTCTAACCTAAGTAATATCACAATTTCGTCCTCCAGTAAGTGAAGAACAATATACATTTTTCTAGTATAATAGAGTTTTTTTTTTTAAATTTTAAATTACAATAAAAATTATTGTTGATGGTTGGTTGTTTAGCTGTAGAATATGCTCATCGTTGAACTATTGGTGACAAAGCTACCAACTATTGCTGTTAACAGTTGGCTACTGCACTCAACCAGTTAGATTGTTGGCTTCTAAATCGACGTTCATTGCTATCTCTGGTGGAGGTTGATGGTTTGTTGAGCGGTAGAATAATGTTGAGATAAGTGACACATCCGAAAATAGGATTGTCTCTCAAATATAGGAGTGTCGAAGTAATAAACCCGGTGAGACCGGGGTTGATTCATAAGGAAGGGGATTTTAGCGCTACAAATTATAAGCTAAGCAAATATGATATAAATGATTTGAAGATATGACAAGATAATATCAATAATAGATGAGAATAATTAAAATGCGCAAGTAAAAGAAATTAATACAATAATAATGGAAGCTAAGGTTAGGGGATCCGCCCTTGATATTTCAAATAAGGAAAAACAACCCATTTTGGTTATATGAATTATATTTGTTTCGTTACCAATATTTATACCACTTCTTGTAAATGGGTTCAAGCATTCAATGTGCCAATCACCATATGTCTACAACAAATCAAGGTTCCTAACTAGATTTGTGTTGGTAAGGAAGAACCATACGACATCTAGAAAGGATCCAAGCATTTGATGTGCCAATGATTGTCGACAATGGATCAAGAACTCCACTTTACAAGTGCTGTCAAGATTGATTAAGAAGATAAATATAAATCATATAAAGTAAACAACACAAGATTATGATAATTAAGCACATATCAAAGGGTTAGAAAATCCTTACTCTTATATCAAGGGTTTCACCCTTTCACCTTAGCAAAAGAGAAATTAGAAAGACATTATAGGAGAAAGAAAATAAATTATAAGAAAAAGGAAATTCATAATAACATTAAAATACAAGAGAGAAAGAACACAATAACAAGGGATTCCAGCAAAGGCCAAGATGCCCTCATGGGTCACAAGGCACCTCTATTTATAGATACATTCAGGGGCAAAATTGTCAAATTACACATGAATAATTGTCAAATATTAGGTGCACCAACTTTGACAATTAGGATGATCAAGTGAACCAACTTTGACCACCGATTTTGACATTGAATTATTGAGAATTTTGATCACATGTCTTATGAATGTCGTAGATATTTCTCTCAGCTTTGTAGAACATCTTGATTCATACGATTTGGATACGTATTTTGAGAGATATGGTCAAAATACTGAGGCATGGTCAGACTAGGCCGAGACTATAGATGGGTTCACTTCAAACCCATTTTTGGTCCACTAGGAACCCGAATTTGATGATGCTAATGAAATACAATCTTGTAGATAATTTAATCATCTTTCCAAAAAATTAAGATTTGCACCATTCTGATCTATAAATAGAAAGTTATACCCAATTTACCGAACCTACATCAAAACCAAAATTAAGAGAAAGTTAATTCAAAAGATGTAAAGACTACAGATATGCTTAAATTGAGGAATTTAATGACATTATTAATGCAATATAATGAATTAAGCTCTTATTAAGCATACATATTTAAGTGTTCATGAAGAAGTGAAGGGAGATGGTAGCATAATGGAGAGTTAGAGAGATGAGGACAGATCTGAAAGTCTATAGAAACGATGGCTAGGGTTTTTAGAGTTAAAATAGTGTTGTGATATGCTTTTGCAAAGAAAAAAGAAAAGAAGCAAGGAAAACCAAAGTTGACTGGAGGTTGTTCTTGGCTAGATGATGAGTGCACTTAGTTGAGCTGCAGCTACGGTGGGGCGGTAGAGTATTTGAGAGAAAACAAGGAAGGCCTTGCTTTCTTTCTATGTTTAAAGCAACACAAATCTCATGCATCATGTCAATATAACAGTTCAACTATACTTTCATTACATCAATTATCACGATTTTCATTCAATTTAAAAAAAAACCCAAATTTACATTAACACAAAGTCTTCAAGCACGATGTAAAACTAGTTCAATCAAGACAAATCTCATGCATGAATCTCAATATAACAGTTTTAATATGCGTTCAACTTCATCAATTATAGTTATTTGCCATCAATTTTAAAAAACCCCAAATTTCGTTGCCTAGGGTTTGGACTATATGCATACATAACTTACAAAACTACATCAAATCGGCATACATGAACAAGACTTTTACAATAGCAGTCAATATATATATAAAGCATGCATGCTATTGGTATTACAAAAGACCAAACAAGAGGACAAGCATGCATGTCATACACACACAAAAAAAGAAACAACCATTACTTACCCATGTGTGTTAGCAACGACTTCAGGTTGATGAGCTTTCTTCATTCAGAAGCTTGCTTCAGCTGACATATTGGGTTTTGGCATGAAAAGTTGGAAGATGAACAGTGGCAATGGGAGACAAAAAACGAAAAAGGTAGGGCCAAAAGATGAGGATTAGAATATTAGGTTTCTAGAACTTTTTTAATTTGGGTTAATAGCATAAACCACCCCTATGTTTGGGCTTAATTATACTCAAACTCATCGTTTGTAATTTTTGTCATAGGCTACCCCTAACTTTTGAAAAGAAAATCACTGACCACCTTTCCGTTAATTTGACCGTTAGATGACGTTAGATTTCTGTCCAAAACTATTTTAATTATCAATACCCTTCAAAAGGATTTGAAAAAGGGTTAATATCGCAAACCACCCCTATATTTTGGCTTAATTACACCCAGAGTCATCATTTGTAATTTTTGTCATGCGCTACCCCTAACTTTTAAAAAAAAAATCACGGATCACTCTTCTATTAGTTTGAGTGAAGCTTGTAATCTTGGATCTCTTTCGCTGAAATGTCTTCATTTTCACTCATTAAAAAAAGTATTATTTACTGAAAACTATTTCAAATACTCTTAGTTCAATTTTCAAGTAAAGGACACATAATACTGAAGAAATCCAGATCAAAAATCTCGAAAAAAATACTCTTATTTTGAAAATCTTGGAAACACATAATGGTGGTGAGTTGCACTGCTTGGGGGCAGTGAAAAGCTTTTTTTTCACTTTATTTGTGTTTATATGAAGTGATATTTATTTTCACTTTATATGTGTTTACATAAACTGCAATAGTTTTGGATGGAAATCTGATGTCATCTTATGGTCAAACTAACAGAAGGGTGCTTCATAATTATTTTTTCAAAAGTTAGGGGTAGGCAATGACAAAAATTGCAAACGTTGACTCTAGGTGTGGTTAAGGCAAAATATATGGGTGGTCTATGATATTAACCCATTTATATATGTTGACTCCCACTTTACATTTTGACTTTTCATGTTATTTTACTATTTTAACACTGCTATTTTTTCTTATTTATGAACATCTAACGGGGTTTTTAATGGGGGTGGTCCGTGATTTTTTTTTCAAAAGTTAGGGGTAGCCTGTGACAAAAATTGCAAACGATAACTTTGGATGTAATTAAGTTCAAATATAGGGATGGTTTGTAATATTAAACCTTTTTAATTTTGATCGAGTTTATATAGTAATGATTGTGCTTAAGGAATTGACTGCCTTGTCCCTCTCATTTCAAATTATTTACAAGGAGTTAACGGTGGAATTAATAGAATGGGTATCTATGATGAGTTTTTAGACATATAAGGGGTAAATTATACGAAAATCCAAAAAGTCCATATGTATAACATTATCCTAAAAGGTAGGGATAGTTTGTGATATTATCCCTTTTAGGAATAGAAATTTTCTGAAGTAGATGGTCATGTATTCCACTTAACCACGTAAAATTATATCAATACGTCGACAATGTTTGTATATTTATTATGATTAGATGTTTGTATTTGTATCTTTCGTGGAAAGAATTTTCTCAGTTATTTTTACATTGTCCTTAGATAGTTAATACAGATATAATTACCGCTGGAAGTTCTTTTGTCGGTAGATCAGGAAATATAGATCTTGGATTTTGTTTCCCAAAACTGAAGATTGTTATACACTCTGGGTAATGGCTACATACATTACAGCCAAGGTGAAAATCTCATTGGGCTTGTTTAGTAGCAGTGCAAGGAAATTGAATGCTCCTCTTGTTCTTTTGCTCTCTGATCAAGATTGACTTAGAGAGGTGAATACTAGCGTGTGTGCTGACGCTACTCCACGCGTTCAATTATCTTATCAAAGCAAAAAAGTGTTCTCCAAAACACGGAAGCAAAGAATAACCCCTGCAACAAGGCACAATCTCCCTTCCCATCCCCACAAAATCTAATGTGAACCCAAATATGATAAAATTATTCCAACGGTATCATTGTCCTCGTTTGGTCAAGTATTATCATGAACACAAATTATTATTATGGTGGTTGGCATTAATCACTTGATTTCAATAGAAATAAAGTCATGCGCTGAGTGAGACATCTTCTAAACCTGTATTAAAATCTTTTGTTTGTGGATAAAATGTGCTATAACAACAGTGGAATTGGTTACTGTAGTAACAATGGAAATTAATAGAGGTTAAATTTTATCATGAATGAATAACGAATACATAGTCTAGAGGCCCTAAAAATGTTATCTAAGAAGAAAAATGATTGGAATCCATCCATGGTGGCACTGGAGAACCTGCACTAGCGCTCTGAGTGGTGGCCAGCGTGAAGTGTGCACGTGTCTGTGTCTGTGGCTGTGGCTGAGGCTGAGGCTGAGGCTGAGGCTGAGGCTGAGGCTGACGCTGAGCCTGAGCAGGATAATATAAAGGAAGTGAAGGAGAAGCCATTGTAGATGATAGAATCATTTGGTCATATAAACTAATTGGGTGTCTAGCAAAATTAGCAAAATCCAAGACTAATGCAGAATGCTCCAAATAATTATTGTTACTATTACTTCCGGGAAACTGAGTGTTTTGAGCAGGGCTAAATGCTTGAGAGTGTAAGATTGGCTCAGTTGACGTAGGAATGGACGAAAGGGTTCTTGAAGAGTCCGAAATGCTCAACTGGGTTGCTATTGCATTTGCATTTGCATCTGGAGAAGATGATCTAAGCTTGACATTCTCAGGAAAGTTGAGCTTGGCTTTGTTGCCTCTGAACCTTAGAGCAGCTTCATCATAAGCTCTGGCTGCATCCTCAGCTGTGTCAAATGTACCTAGCCACACTCTAGCAGCCTTGAATGGATCTCTTATCTCTGCTGCCCACTTCCCCCAAGGCCTCTGTCTCACTCCCCTGTATCTCCTCCTTGGCTCTTGCACATTAATCGTGTTAGTCTTCTTGTTGTGTTCATAACTGAATACTGGTGTCTCAGCTTTTATTGTTGTATTTGCACCACACTCTGCTGCAATAAAACAAAATAAAAATACCATAATCAAATTAATAATCTACTTTTATCTTTTCAACTAAACAGAAGTATAAATTAAGTCACTACATCCAATGTATTGTAGTATGACCTTATGGATCATATTTATGCATGAAAATAAGAGTGTTTTTTATACATATTTATTAAAAAAAAAGAATGAATATTATTTTTTAAAAAGAAAAAGAATAATAATAATAAAGTGGTTATCAATACCACAGTAGCTTGCCTCTAATATCAGAAAAGTCTTGAAAATTCTCATCTTTCATTTCTCTATATTAGAGGGCTTAAAATATTAATGTTAAGCCCACATCTACAAGCTTAAGCTTTTAGAAAAGTGGCAAACTTAACATGGTATCAGAGCCATAATGACCTAACGGTCACAGGTTCGAATCCCCTCCGTGTTATTTAAAAATTAATTAAAAAGTGTTGTTGTTTGGCTCACTTGTAAGATCCGCTATGCAAGGGCGTATTAGAGGACTTAAAATATTAATGTTAAGCCCACATCTATAAGCTTAAGCTTTTAGAAAAGTGGTAAACTTAACACTCTACCTCTTTTGTGTGCACCTGAAGATGAAGAAGAGGAGCCAGCAGCACAGCTTGATGATCCAACAGAAGTACCATTCATGTTACTGTTGGTATCAAATTCATCAACAAGATAATCATCTTCATGCTCTTGAGGAGGAGGCGGCAGCAACTGATGATCATCTCCAGCCACAACATGTGTCAAAGCAGAAACCATAGCTGACAGCTCCCTTTCCCTCCTCACCCTTGAGAACATCCAAGCCTGCACCTGGTTCCTCTCGTCAGAATCGCCCATCAACTTCTGATACATCCACTGATTCACATCATTTTGATGATGAACCACCTGATCCCCCGCCTCGCCCAGCGGTTGCTTCGTCTCTCGCTTGTTTGCCACCTTTTGAAGCACAAAACAACACATGCAAATGCAACGAACCAGCGCGGTATTTTTGGCCAAGCTTCTTACGTACGTGAACAAAAATGGATTTGGTGAAGGACCCTTCAAGGAAATTTAACGAGGCTTCAAGGATATATAAGGGTCGTCGTTATCTCGTTGTTAAACGAGCAGCGGCGCCATTAAAAACAGGATTTAGCGTACACATTCGCTTTATGCTTAGAGATAAGAGCACGTATGAAAAGCATCTCATTATAAAGATGATAAGCCAAAGTTGCAAAAGCGTAGAGGGAAAGAGAATTTAGCTAATTAATTTGAAGTTAATAAAATTAAAGTAAAATAATAACAATAATAATATTGGGAAAAGGTATTGTAAAAAATTTTTTTGATATAAAATTGATAAAAATTCTAATTATTTATTGATATATAAAATCTGATTGTTAGAATGATAGGTGAATTGACAATATCAAATACCATTTTTTATTTTTAATTTTAATCATTAGATTTGATACAATCAAAAATTAAAAAATTGGTTAATAAATTGGATTAAAAATTATATTAAAATATCTATTTTTATAATTATAATAATAATAATTAAAATGAGAGGAGGTGAAATTGAGATTGAGACTGAGGGAGTCAAAGGGATTGTGTGAACAACTGAACATGTAAGAAGTTGAGAATACGTGTTGCAGGGGAAGCAACGGGCGATAGAGGGTGCCCTGTTTTTGCCGGTGTTTTGTTTTAACAGAATTTTGGTGAAGCCGACATATAATAATAATAATAATAATACTAACAACAACAACAACAATAAGCTTCTATTTGTACTTCCATGTAACTATTTCATCTTCAACTCGCTCGAAAGTTTACGCTCACTTTTTTTTAGGTAATTTAAACAATTAAAATTAAGGCTAGTTGATAAAACATAATCATATGTTAAAATATTTAGATATATTAATCATGATCTGATAGGTCAAGGACAACAATTATTTTTAGTTTTAAGTTCCTAATACTCATAACTTATTTTTTAGATTTTCGACTGTTAATATTTCGTGTTAGATAGCAAAAAAGAATTATTTGTCAGTCAATCTGTCAAATTGTGATTATAATATTTAAACTTTTGAAGTATATAGTAATTTTTTAAATCACCTCTTTAATTTTGATTATTTTTTATAAATTCTTTTTTTATTTTTTATTAATTTTCTATACATATAATATTTTTAACAGTAGTGAATAAATTGTTTAATTTTCAGATATTAATAAACCAACCTTACCATCATCATACCATTTATGTCCAAAATGAATTTCTTTATCAAACTTTTTTTTTTTAAGCACCTTAGAAATTTATTTTAATAATATTCTCACAACAAACATAAATTTGTCAATATTACGTTAATTATGAAGCGATGCGTCAAGTGACATAAATATGTCATATAAAATCGACGAAATTATTACATGAGATAGATAGAAAGATATGTGATTATGTCATCGCTTTCCTCATTAATTTTTAAAACTAATAATCTTAATCAAGATTAATTAAATAGAAGAGAAGACTATTTGGATTGATATTGACGACACAATACAACCATCTAGTTAAGTTTTTGTCAATTATTTAATGGTCAAACAAGAATGGTCAGATTACAAACCGAAAGGGTTCGTGATACTATTTCTTTGGGCGAATTAATATACAATTAAATTCGAGTAATTTATTAAAACAAATTGGGTCATCTCCTGCCACTTATTTAATATGAACAACAAATTAAAAACAAAAGAAAAAAAAATTGTTTCATACCCTCGATTACTGAACGTGATGGATAAAAACATTATTAAACTATTATATTATTTGTCATGTGAATCTATGGATAAAACAAAACAAGTCTGTTGTCGTTGTCGACAAGCTTCTTTTTCCGCTGATGGACACGTCGGTTGATAAGAATCCAAGTTTAGTTTGTCCACGATGATGGTCGTTGAATGGTCGAAATACAGGTGACCTGGAAGTTAATGTCAACGTTGAAAACACCATGTGGAACGCGGGTTGTAGCCTAGGTGCCCCACAAAGAAAAATGTTTTCACAAGAAGACATGGCTTCTGTCGGCGGCTGCCACCCCAGACGCGCGTTTGGCGTCACAACCAGTATCAAATGGATCGAAAGTCGGCGATCATTCTACTAAATATTAGAGGTGGTATACCGCTGTAGGATGCGCCGTTTATTATCGAAATTAAAAGAAAAGCTGAATGACAAATTTAAAAAAGATAACTACGATGAAACGGTACATAATTGCCTACGAAACTTGGACGAAAAGTTAGATTGTCAAGTGACTATCTCAATGGAGTTGGTGATGACATCCACGCGTGACTTTTTAGTGAACTCTGACGCGTTCAATGATGGTTGGTCAGCAACATTTTCTGGGATTTTCTTTTGAATTTTAATTTATAATATTTAAATAATTATTTATTTTAACAAATCTAAATCAGTTTACTATCTATTATTTATTTAAAAGAAAAAAGTAGTATTTAACTATTTAATAAATAAATAAATTTTTATAAATATCAATATAAATTTATGTATATCTTATGGTAATAATATTGAATAAATAATAGATTTGTTTGACAAATCTAAATTTTTTTTTTAAATTTTTATATTTGTTTAATATATATAAATATTAACCTAATAGATAATTATATATTTTTTATTAATTTATATTTAATAATAGATATCATATATTTTAATCATGAGAGTAATTACGTCAAATCAATTTATGGGTGATTTTTTTATCCACAATTCTATTATCAACCAAACAAAGAACAATTTTGCCCATGCCCTTTCCCATTCCTCATTTTTTTTTTCCCCTGTTTTTCCTCTCCTCTATTTTTTTCATTTCTTGCAACAGGAGGCCCCCCTAGTTATATAGAGATACAAACCGTGTGAACGGTTGGACCATTTACACAAATTTATCAAGATAAGCACTAACAAGTACGAATAGTAAAAATTTAGTTTTCTATGTAGACCATATAAAGAAAAATTAAAAAGATTAATTATTTTTTGGTATGTAAATGTCATAGAATCCCACATGGTATAATCGATTTAGATGTGATTATCATGTTGTTTACTATAGATTTGATCTATTTAATAATGTTCTCACGTGATGTTGTGTGGAATTATTTTAGTTAAAAGGGAAGTTATTCACTTCCTCTACAATATTACATAACATATCAATTTCGTTTGCAATTGTTAATTAACGACAAAGAATCTTAATGCCCTTTTGACCAATGGTCCAATACATTTAAAAGGCAAAAGAGAGATCAAATTTTACTTAGATTTTATTAGCATTTAAGAGTGAGGCTTAGGAGAGGATAAGTATTTTTCATTTAAATGTTAGGAGAAACTTTGTTTTGTTTGGCAAAAAAAAAAAAACCAATTTGGTAGACTTATCCTAATTCCCAATTTTGTGCTTATACTACAATTTGAAGAGAAAAGTTTATTGATTTGGATTGAAGGGGAAATGATATTGATAACATGGTGGACCTTGGTTCTCGACTATATACACTCGATAATGATCTTAACAAAAAGACATCGTCTTAACTTGTATCCTTACGAACATCACAAAAACTATATTCGATGTTGAAAATTTATAATAAAAAGTGATTTATTGATTAAAATTATTGGATGCACTATCAAAAGATTTTCATAATCAAACTACACAATTTTTTAGGGTAGTGTATCGTATTCAAAGTGTCGACACGTATTCTTAATGTACACATTAAAATTACCATAACAAAAAATAATATAATAGCCGGTATTAATGTTGGTAGGTCTAAAGCTGAAGAATATTGCAAATATTAGCAATTTAAACTTATTTAATACAATTAATATTGTACAATTTTTAATTTCATCTATTTTAAACTTATAGATTGAACACAATCTAATTTAATCTCATTATGAGTATAAAGTTATATCCTAAACATGTGCCTTTCCATTTCTTCCTCATATTAGATCGCAAAATTAACTGATTATTGTTATAAAATTTAGGAAGATCCTCATAATATTATATGTGCAAATTTCAAAAAACTGTCCTACATCTTTGTGGAGACGAAATATAAAATGATAATATGAATGCAAATTAAATAAAAGCTCAAGACAAGGCTGGAAATGACATTTGTAAAGTAATATTGTACTGAAATATCAATTAATTATATCAATCTCTCATCAACGAAACTTTTAATATTATAGAGACAACTAAGATGCAATATTGGGTAATGGTAGTTGAACTTAAAACTCTTAAATTCTTATCCAATTGCGATTATAATCAATCAATTTTTAATATCTAAGCAGCCCAAATCTATTCAAACTATTGGTGTAGTGTGAATGGCCAAAAGTGGAAACAACTCGGCTACAATATAATATTACTTTATCATCATATGTATCAAATTAGAAAATGAATGGGTCCATTTTCTTATAACATTTTTTAAAGTAATAAAAAAAGGATTGTTTTGTTCTATTATATCTTGAACACCATATGGGTTCAATTTGAAGATTGAAATTCATCGTATTCAATACTCTAAGGGGTAGTCCATGAATGGGTGTCATATATTTCTTTGAATAATAAATTCACCGTCTTATTAATCATTATATAATAGAATAAAATATTCATAATAGAGTTTTATTCCTTCCGCCGCCTAGGGAAAGCATTTAACTTAATATAAAAAGAATAATGTTACCATGTTATTAACTTGAATAATTTTCTTGTTCTGTGTATCTTGGTATATATATGTGGGCTTAATTTACTATTGGTCTCGTATGGAATTGAAAGACTTGAACAATTGATAGTATTAGACTAACTTCTATTATATTAGATAGGTCTAAGTTAAAATTGCTATTAAGCCTACTTATTAATAGTCCAGTTTATGTATTTATTGAAATAAATATATAACATTGTGCATGTACAATTAATATATCAATTTTTGTATTCAAAGTCATAATTTAGTGGAAAGTTATAAATTGCAATGAGTCTACTCGGAGGTGGGATATTTTGTAACAATAAACTTGTAAATTAATGTTAAAATTTGAACTTATTAGTATATGTATTGTAAGGGAAAAATTATAATTTCCTTAAGAGTATCTTATCAACAAAAAATATATATTGAATAATACGAAAATTATATTCCAAATTATATATTTCAATGATGTGTAATTAACTTAATGCTATTTTACCATTCATGATATCATCATGCCTTCCACTTAATGTTAGTAATGACATTAATTCACTTTATTTGGAATACAAAATTAAAATAAGTTTGGAATAACTATATGAAACAAATTAATTGCATATTCAAATTATAAAAAAAAAATTAGTAGCTATGAAATTTAATTAATTAAGAAATTTTTGGTGGAGATAGAAAAAAAACATGATATGTACGTGCTAATTTTTCATTGTCACTATTACAAAAACAAAGTAATAGCATTACGTTAATAAAAATTAAAAATTAAATTTTAATTAATTAAAAAAAAATTTATACAAATTCATGCAACATAATCCTGAAGAGTCTCTCTAGATAAAACCTTTTCATATAAATTGATGTATTGCTATGTGTGATTTGCTAGGTAGTGTTCTAGCCAATTTTTTTTAAAGGGCTAAAAAAAAAAAAGAAATACATACATACATACATATACATACACACACACACATATACATATTTATTGAGAGATAAGTGAACCTAACTATAAATTTATTTGATATAGATTAAAAAAGTTTGAAAATCTCTATGGCAATATATTCCTAGCTATTGGATAACATCAACTAAATGGACATGTAATTTTATATTGAAATGTTTTTTATTTATCATCTTTTTTATTCAAATAATGAAAAATATGTTTTTCATTGTTTGAGTCTTAATTATAATATAATCTTATGAGTCGTAAAATTTAAAATCTTATAAAATGATAAACAATAACTCAATTTCATTAAACAAAAAAAAGTTGATTTATGTGATATATTTATATAGTTATATTAATACATAACCTCTACTTTATTAAACTAAGCGACTAACTTTCTCGAATATCGTAGTGATCTTATATCATTTCCAAAGATATTATATTTTTTTAAGACTTAAGATGCACTAATTCAAACTTTTTATTAATATTTAATGTAATTTTATTTTTTAAAAAATACAAAAGTTCCAGGGGCTCCAGCCCAGGCAAGCTTCCTTTGAGAGTTTACAAATATTAGAGAAAAAAAAAATAGAAATTAAATACGGTAGACCAAGCAACTCAAGGATATGGGTGCTAATCATATTATTTATTGATAATAGATATAAAATAATACTATAGCTAAAGATTCTATTTTCAATTCTAACTCTGTAATCAAATGTGATTGGAAGTTACATATATTAATATTAAATAATTTTTTCAATTGCATCTCAACATTCATTGTTTATACAAATTAGTATTAATTTGGCTACTGAGGTATGTTAATTAATTTATTAATTTGACATAGTAAATGAGGTATCAGCAACAAACGTTGAATCGATAATGTCGAAGCAAAAGAAAACAAGATTTGAAAATGGAGAAGGGGAGCTGGGGAGAAGAGACAGAACTTCATTCCGATCGTTTATGTAAATTAAATATTTGATATGGCGTTACAATCACACAAACGTGCTATGGATTCAGCAGTTTGGTTCTCTCCTTGCGACCCTCTTTAAATAGAAGAAAATCTTTTCTTTAACAGATACAAGTACATTTGTCTAATCATAATATATAAATATACAAATATTTTCGATGTATTGGTATAATTTTCCATAATTAAGGGAATACATGACAGTCTACATCAGAAAATTTCTATTCCTAAAAATTAATACATGACCATTACTGACTGTTACTTTCATTTAGAGAAGGTTCAAATTTGGAAACATATGATTAAAAATTAAAGTATTACATCAAACAATAATTGTTGTTGAGACTATGCACAAGTGTTTTGTCGATAAATGCTGATGATTGATCTAACATTGAATGAGTGATGTTACATCAATTTTGTGAACTAATTTTGTATACAAACTTTGTAAGTGTAGTATTACTCAATCATTTATATCTCTTCCATTTTAATACAATAATGATATTTATCCCAAATTGCATCTCAAATGTGTACATCCAAATAATAATTGTCAAGTGAATGTATTGATGATGTAATGACTTACCACATAATTTCATAATCCATACAATAAAAGACATTTCACTTGCCATGTCATTTAAGATGGGATTTGGGATAAAAATTTAAGAAGAGTGTCGTTATTCATTTTATATAACGATGCCCATCTTAAATTTATCCCAAATTTTATATCCAAAATAATGCGTAGTCAATTACTAATTGTCAAATGGATCTGTTGATGATGTAATGACTTATCACATTATTCATGATCTTACAATAAATGATACTTCACATTGCCATGTTATTTAGGATGAGATTTGGGATAAAAATTTCGGAAGAGTATCGTGTACCAATCTCAAATTGTATCCCAAATGATGTGTATTCAATTAATAATTGTCAAGTAGATTGTGTTGATGATGTAATGACTTATTTTATCATTTCATGATCCTTACAATAAACAATGGGTGATTGTGAATGTATGACATATATGTTATGATATAATAATTAGATATAATCAGTATTAAGTTTGTCACTTTATATTCAACAAACAAATGGATGATTGTGAACAGGAGACATTTTTTCACCGATATAATAATTATATGGAATACAACAAACATTGGGTGATATTCAAAAAAACAATAGGTGATTATGAACGGGAGACATTTCCTCTGATATCATAATTAGATATAATTAGTGGTAAGTTCGCTACTTTACATTCAACAAACAATGGGTGATTGTGAATGTGAGACATATTTTCTCTGATAATATAATTAGATATAATTAGTGTTAAGCTTGTTATTTTACTTAAAATCTTAAGCTTATAGATATGGGCTTAACTTTAGTATTTTTATGTGAGACATATTTCCTCTGATATAATAATTAAATGTAATATAACAAATAACATATTCAACAAACAATGGGTGATTGTAAATGTAACATATCGAACAAACAATGGGTGTTATGAATGTGAGACATTTTTTTTTGATATAATAAATGTTAGATATAATCGTGTTAAGTTCGTCACTTTACCCCAAAGCTTCAGTTTATTTATGCGAGCTTAACTTTCGTATTTTCATGTGAAAAATATTTCCCCTAATATAAAAATTAAATAAAATACAACAAATAACATTCAACAAATAATGGGTGATTTTGAACGTGAGACATATTTCTTCTTATATATAATTAGATGTAATTGGTGTTAAGATTGCCACTTTACATTCAACAAACAATGGGTGATTGTGAATCTGACACATATTTTTCTGATAAAGTTTGTCATTTCACCTAAAAACTTAAGCTTATAGATGTGGACTTAACAATTATGTATAATTAGTTGCCCTTTACCTAAAAGCTTAAGCCTTATAGATGTGGGCTTAATAATTAGATATAATTAGTGTTAAGTTTGTCACTTTACATCCAACAAACAATAGGTGATTGGGAACATAACACATTCAACAAACAATGGGTGATTGTGATCATGACACTTTCAACAAATAATGGGTGATTGTGAACATAAGACTTATTATATAAGAGTAAATATGTCTCACATTCACAATCACCCAATGTTTGTTGAATGTAAAGTGGTAATCCTCACACTAATTATATCTAATTATAATATTTGAGGAAATGTCTCACGTTCACACTTATTGTTTGTTGAATGTGCCCTTCGTTGTATTCCAATAGATCTTCATTGCACTAGATACAAAGCTCTTGTCATTTCTGGAGGAATTCATATTAAAATAATAATAATAATAATAATAAGATTGTGAATTAATTTGACTAAAATACTTGCATGTTCAAAAACTCTCCCACATATTTGTTGACCTTTTTTCCTTAATAAATCAAAATAATAGATAATCATTGATGACATTTCAATGGCACTAAATACCTAGTGAAATCTTTTAATAAGCATAATGTATTGATATATATGCATTAAACTAAAAATAAAAAATAAAACACAAAGGAGTCTATAACTATAATATTGCATGGAACAAAAGTCAACCCATCTCTTGCTGCTCTTTCTATGTCTTTATTAACCTTTTTTCTCAATGAATTGAAATAATAATTTATCATTGATAACAAGTCAATGGCATTATGAAATCTTTTAATAAGCACAGTATATGAGCAAATAGGTATTAAATTAAAAAAAATACAAAGAAGTCCATACCTAATATTGCCTGGTATAAAAATTAACTCATCTCTTGCTGCTCTTTCCAATCTTTTAGCAATGCTAGATCCTTGTTGAAAGACATTTCCACCTCAAATAGGAGAGAATACTAGGGTTTAATTGACCTTTTAGATTGTCCCCCGACTACTCACTCAAGAACTTGCATATAAAATGTTACAATGACCATGAATCTCTTGAAAAAGAAAAGTAGTTCAAACAAATAAAACTTAGTATCTTTCATCATATACAAGTTAATGTAGCTTGTAGTCATTTCTTTCTTCCCAAGGACACATTGGAAATCCTCTTTGTTGAGATATATCTTTAGCAATTCATCATGAGATAACACTAAAGTTCTCCCATTGTTAAGATAATTATCAACAATTGTCATTTCAGCTCTTTATGTATTTTTTATGATGCCATCACATTTGATAATGCAAAAAATGAGTTTTTGTCCCTTTCTCAAACCCTTTTTTTAAGCAGCAAATGAGTTTTTGTCCTTTTCTCTAACCTCCTATGTCTTAGGGTAATTGACAAAACAGATACACGAGATAAAAGAAAACTCCCCTTCTCAAAATTTTTTTTAAGCAACAAATAAGTTTTTGTCCTTTTCTCTAACCTCCTATGTTTTAGGGTAATTAACAAAGCGGATATGCGAGACCAAAAAAAAAAACTTACTCGTAGCTTTCTTGAAAAGAGAATACTCTCAAATTTTGATTAATGATGAAATGTTTAATGGCAATTCTAAGTTTATATCCCTTTATGTGGGATAAAATAAAAGAGCCAAACACCCCTAAAAGTATTAAAATATTAATTCCTAGCACCCAATGATATTATAATACTAAAATAACCCAAAAATAGAGTTGCTCAAATACAACCCAAAGATAGCACGAAAATAGTACAAAAATAAATAAGAAAAAAGTAAACCTAAACAAGTTGAACCTACGAGAAACACTGAGAACCGCGCTACATCAGTAATAAAAAACAAAATTAATTAAAATGCATAAATGAAAAAAAAAAGAAAATAATTGAGAATGGTAAGCAATAAACTAATTATTTTTGTTTTCCATATTTTTCAAATGGTTTAGAACCTTTTCCATAGATTTCATTGCATCATTTGCTCTCTATTATATTCCCTCAAGCTACAAGCTAAAAATTTTACAACCATAAACACAACTTGTTTACTATTTGTATATAAATAATTCAAATTATAATGAAAATATATTCATGACTTATGGTTGCATCAGGACTAGTAAAAATAGACTCTACTATTTTCTTCCTTTAATTCATATCTTCTATTTTGATCATTATTAACTCGAGCACTTGAAATAATAGATTATCATTGATAATATGTCAATGGCAATCAATAAATCTTTTAATAAGCACAATGTATTAGCAAATAAGTATTAAATTAAAAAAAAATATAACACAAAAGAGTCCATACCTAGTATTGCATCGTATAAAAATTAACTTATCTCTTGCTCTCTTTCCAATCTTTTGATAATGTCATATCTTCACTAAAAGCTTCAGCTTCATGGAACCCTACGGAGTCTCTCGAGATCTTTTCATCTTTAAGGAGGTGTTGTTGGTCGTCTGCTTTCTTTCCTGCATTTTCACCTCAAATAGGAGAGACAATATTAGGGTTTATAAGCTTAAATTGACCTTTCAGTTTGTCCCCCGACTGCACACTCTAGAACTTGCATGTAAAATGTTACAATGATCATGAATATGTTAAAAATGAAAAGAATTTCGAATAAATATAAGGGATAATTTCATAAATGACCTCATGTTTTGCCTTAATGTTAAAAATAACCTCAACTTTATTGAAATAAGCACTTATAACCCCGACGTTATAGTCTGTTTGTGTACAGTACTTCTGTTATGTACAATTACCTGGATACCCTTCTGATGACATTGACATTGTAATGAGATTGATTGATAATGTGTTATTTGCTTGCTTTTGAATTTTTTTTAATAATCCCTAGACTACTGTACACACAAACGACTATATACACATTACCTCTGTATATATATGGTAGGGGTGGGAATTTTTGACACGACCCGCGAACCCGAACCGACCTGACATATAAATTAGTGGGTTTGGATTTGTCTTAATCGTGTTTGGGTTAAGATTTTCAACCCGTTTAATAATTGGGTCGTGTTCGGGTTGAGGGTCTAAACCCGCCGATGACATGACCCGTTTAATGACACGAACCCGTATAACACGAATTACAAACACAAATAAAGAATTAATTTAAATTTTAAACCATCAAAAAAAAGTAATTCTAAACACAAATAAAGAATTAATTTAAATTTTAAACTATCAAAAAAAGGTAAAAAGAAGTGAAGACTGTAAACGGAAAACCTAAAGGGAAAATTGAAAAAATGGACACATGGTAGTGCTCATCATATGGTGTCTTTAGCGTGAAGGACAGTCCAAATTCACTTGCCATTTACTTCCACCTGCAAATATAAGGTTGTTATAGTTAAATATGATGCAAAAAGGCAAAAAAACAAAACTAAAACAAGCTACCTACCAAAACGCTTGATAAAAATCGACAAAACTCTTGTCGGATACCTCCAACCGACTATACGACTTTGTCGGATATCGGATTATTCGAGTGTTGAATGCATCATCCGACACTCGACACTAGCTTTCATCCAACACTAGCTTTGTCGGATGTCGGATTATTCGAGTGTCGAATGCATCATCCGACACTCGACACTAGCTTTCATCCGACATATCGAGTGTCGAATACTAGCTTTCATCCGACATGTCGAGTGTCAGATGCATCCGACACTCAAATAATCTGATATCCGACAATGTTGTATAGTCGATTGGGGGTATCCGATAGGAGTTTTGTCTGTTTATGTTGTCGAGCTTTATCGAGCGAGTCAAGTTTTGTCGAGTGTTTTCGTAGGTTGCTTGTTTTAGCTTTGTTTTTTTGCCTTTTTACATCATATTTAACTATAACGGCCTTGTATTTGTGAGTTGAAGCAAATGGCAAGTGAATTTGGACTGTCTTTCACCCTGAAGACACCATATGATGAGCACTACTATATGTCCATTTTTTCAATTTTTCCTTTAGGTTTTCCGTTTACAGTCTTCACTTATTTTTGACCTTTTTTGGATAGTTTAAAATTTAAATTAATTCTTTATTTGTGTTTGTAATTACTTTTTTTTATAGTTTAAAATTTAAATTAATCATCTCTACTTTGTGGTTTGTTCATTTAATGTTATTACTTTGAAGATTAATTCGACAATTTTTAAACGGGTTGTATTCGTGTCAAACCATAATCGTTTTTAAACTATCAGTCGTCACTGTTGTTCTGTGTTAAAGGTGCAGTGTCCAAAGAAGTGTAAGAGTCTCAGATATTGTAAAAGATGAAGCATAGCAAAGCAAAGACAGAGAACAAAGAACGGTTTCTACAGTTCTAAGGGAAAATGAAAAGTCTGGACAGAGAGAGAAGCCAGTAACATGTTATAGTCAACCTGCAAGGAAAAATTAATTTCTCTGACTGTTAGCACCACGTGTCCTCACCCCATGCATTCCACATGTGCTCAAAAAAATATATTTATTTAAAATTTATTCAAGTACCCTTTTGCCCCTTAGATGACAAACGTACACAAACAGACTATAACGTCGGGGTTATAAGTGCTTATTTAAATAAAGTTGAGGTTATTTTTAACATTAAGGCAAAACATGGGGTCATTTATGAAATTATGCCTAAATATAATTTGGCATCTTACATCATATACAAGTTAATGTAGTTTGCAATCACTTCTTTCTTCACAAGGGATAACATTAAAGTTCTCCAATCCTTAAGATAATTATTAATAATCGTCATTTCAGTTCTTTATGTATTTTTCATTATGAATAATCTAGCAAATGAGTTTCTATCCCCTTCTCAAACCTCTTGTTTTTAAGAAGCAAATGAATTTTTGTCCTCTTCTCTAACCTCTTATGTTTTAGGGCGATTGATGAAGCGGATAAGCGAGATAAAAGAAAACTAACATGTAGCTTTTTAAAAAAGAGAATACTCTCAAATTTTGATTAATGATGAAAAGTTCAATGACAACCCTAGGGTTCAACTCTCTTTATATAGAATAAAATAAAAGGATTTAAACACTTCTAAAAAGTCTTAAAATATTAATTCCTAACAACTGATGATGGTTAATAATAAAATAATCCAAAAATAAAGTTGCCCAAATGTAGCACGAAAATAATACGAAATAAATAAGTAAAAAGTAAGCCTAAACAAGTTGAACCCATGAACATTAGTAATCAAATAACAAAAAATTAATTAAAATGCATAAATGGGAAAAAAAGAAAGGAAAAAAATGATAATAGTAAGTAATAACTTGACTATGTTTCTTTTCCAGATTTTCTAAATGGTTCGGAACCTCGTCCATTGATTTCATTGCATCATTTGCTCTTTGTTATATTCTCTCAAGCTACGAGCAAAAAATTTTACAACGATAAGCACAACTTGTTTACTATTTGTGTATAAATAATTCAAATTAAAATGAAAAAATAATCATGACTTATATTTGCATCAAGATTGGTGAAAGTAGACTATACTATTTTCTTGCTTTCGTTCATATCTTCTATTTTAATCATTATTAACTCGAGCAATCGAAATAATAGATCATAATTGATAACATTTCGATGGCAATCAATACTTTAATAAGCACAATGTATTAGCAAATAATTTAATTAAAAAAAACGCAAAGAAGTCCATACCCAGAATTGCATGGTATAAAAATTACCTTATCTCTTGTTGTTCTTTCCAATCTTTTGGCAATGTCAAATGCTCCTTGAAAGACAGTTCCACCACAAATAAGAGACAATATTATGGTTTATAAATCCAAATTGACCTTTCAATTTGTCCCCCGACTACTCACTCAAAAACCTGTATATAAAATGTTACAATAATCATGAATCTCTTAAAAAGGAAAGTATTTCAAATATATATAACTTAGTATCTTACGTCATATATAAGTTAATATAGCTTGTAGTTACTTTTTTCTTCCCAGGGGCACATTGGAAATCCTCTTTGTTTATATATATCTCCAAGAATTCATCATGGGATAACATAAAAGTTCTCCCACCATTAAGATAATTATCAATTGATATCATTCTTTATTATTTTTCATGATGCTATCTACATTTGATAATCCAGCAAATGATTTTCTATCCTCTTCTTAGAACCTCTTGTCTTTAAGTAGCAAATGAGTTTCCGTCCTTTTCTCTAAACTCCTGTATTTCACGGTAATTGATGAAGAAAAAACGCGAGATAAAAGAAAACTAACACGTAGCTTTCTTGAGAAGAGAATACTCCCGAATTTTAATTAATGATGAAAAGTTTAATGAGAGCCTTAGATTCAACTCCCTTTATATAAGATAAAATAAAAAGATCCAAGTACCCTTAAAAGTCTTAAAATATTAATTCCTAGCATTCAATGATGTTATAATAATAAAAATAACCCAAAAATAAAGTTGGTCAATTATAACCCAAATGTAGCACAAAAATAAGACAAAAATAAGTAAGCAAGCAGTAGGCCTAAACAAGTTAAACCCACAAGAATCAAGCTACATGAGTAATGAAATAACAAAATTAATTAAAATGCGCCAATGGAAAAAAAAAAGAAAGGAAAAAATGATAATAATAAAGAATAACCTGATTGTGTTTCTTTTCTAGATTTTTCAAATGGTTTGGAACCTTGTCCACTGATTTCTTTGCATCATTTGCTCTCTGTTATATTCCCTCAAGTTACAAACAAAAAGTTTTGCAACCATAATCACAATTTGTTTACTATGTGTATAAATAATTCGAATTAAAATAAAAAAATTCATGACTTACGGTTGTATCAAGATTGGTGAAAGTAGACTATACTATTCTCTTCCTTATATCCATATATTCTATTTTGATCGTTATGAACTCTAGCTCTTTCTTGCTTTCAAACGTATTGCCATCATAGTTGATTATGTGTCTATTACCAACCACAAATATATGAGTTATTAAAGCATAGGCTACTGGAAATATATCCTCTGCAAAACTTCCAGGCTCAAGCTTAGGCATATCATCCCTTGGGTACCAAAAAGCTTTAAGTGCTCTAGCCACCATGTGAATTACAAAGAAGGAAATTTCGGTCATTCTAACTTGATACAATGACATCTTGTCTTCGCCTTTCTTTTCTTTCTATGTAACTATAGATAACAAAGTAGAAAGCTATTAATGTAACAGAGTACATAACATGGGCAGCAAAAACATGATTCAACTTAACAGCCCACTTTTTGATAAAATTAGCCACCGCACACATAAAACTACTAAAGAACAATGCTCTTCTTGATCGATCATTCAAAGGGGAAGCTTCAACTACAATGTTATATTATTTTGGTTTTTTTTGTTTCTTTCCTTCAAAACTTTGCGTCCTCTTATCTTAGTGAGCGCCTCCCAATCTCTTCATACTTAAAATTTATTTGAAGTTATATAGGAAAGGTATAACAATGGTCATGCTTTGAATCATAAGATTATACAAAAAAGAAGAAGACAAAGAAGAAGAAAAATGTTAATATTGGTCACACTGCTAGAAAGAAAAGTATAACTTCTTAAGTGGCTACGTAGAGTTGTTGAGAAGGAACCAGCAGAGTGTCAATTCATGCTATCTTATCTTCTTCTCAGTATGGAAGTTAAAAACTCTATTAAAAAAAAAGGTTGTCTCTTTTAACCCATCAGGGTTTGGTTCTTCTTGGTTGAAGAAATGAATGGTAGGGTTGGGCTAAACTTTAAAATCAACGTGTGTTCGAGAGATGGTTCACGAAGGACCATTTTTCTCTACTGAATAACTTTTCACCCCTCTTCTAAACGAAAAATCCACTTATACCCTTGCAAATGTCTTTTTGGTCTCTTTCTTTTCATAAAACTTTAATAATAAAAGTTGACTAGTAAATTACTACTTTATCCCTAAATATATGTATTATATCTTTTTAATTTTTAAATTATATATCCATTTTATTCTTTAAAGTTATTAATATACAATTCACTTAGATTAAAGAGGAAATTAAAGAAAATGCTTTGCTAATATTTCTTGGCATAATTAATCACTTTAAAAGTTAAAATATATAATAATTATTGAATGATGCCAAATGGATAACTTATAAAAGCTAAAAATATGCAATATATATTAAATGATTATTGATCATGGTTAAAAAAAAATTGAGGAAGAATAAAAACTAAGGACAAGGAGTGTAAACTGACTGATTTTTTTATTTAATAAGATGAGAGAAAATAATTTCAGAGGTATTTTTTAATTAAAATTTAATTTCACTAATGATGTCTTTTTTTCTATTTTTTGAAATTAAATATTTAATTTCCTAAAATAGTGAAATCAGTTTCATGTTAACAGTAAGTTTTAAACATCTGGTTTATTATTGAACATATATACATAGTATGTAAAGTATGTTTAAACTACAAGAATCGTATTAAAATTAGTTAATGGTGGATTCCATTAAGAATATAGGTAAGAAGTTTTTAATATATTTATCAAGGTGATATGAATAATTTTGTTTTTCCAACAAAATGTAAATGGAACATATATTTTATAATTCATTAAATAATTTATTGATTAAACGAATATGTAAGCATGACATAGTGAACCCTTTTTTCGACAAGGAATCATTATTATAAAGTAGAAATAATTCAAATAAAAAGTACACTGTTTAGTAATTTATTCATTAACTACAGTTAACCTTACTCTGAATTCCTAATGTTACTGCATAAAGCTAGAGGAAAAAAAACACTTAATTACATTACTCTTAAATATTTGAAGCTCGAAAAAATATTATTTATAACAAATAAATAGTAATTAAATCAAACATGAAAAAAGTCTTAAAGGCAACATAAATTTCTAGTTTCACAACAAAAAATAATGAAGATTTCAATCATAATCTTCCCATGAATGAAAACACCTACGGACTTCTTCTCTATATGCATTCAACAACTTAATCAGAAGACACTTTATGTGCACCCCAATATCACTAGAATTTGATATAAGGGGGCATGGCTTATTCACAAATATGAGCAACTAAAATCATCTTAAAGCATATTCAAATTACAATTTAACTAATTTAATTTTTTATTTAAGTTTAATTCTGCATAAAAATTAATTTAAAAGTATTTTAATTAATATTTCTGTGTAAATGATAAATGCAAAATAATTTTTAAGTAAGATATTATTATATAATTTGTTAATTCATAATTTAATATTATCGCTTATTTGTTATATGATTAATACATTTTTTTATAATGAAATAATGAAGATTAATTTTAGATAAAACTATTTAATATTAAATTATAATAAATAGTTATAGTTATTTAAAAATTATTATTATCACTATATTATGTTGTATGTTATATTATTTATTTTTATATCATATAAATAATTTTTGTATTGTTAGTACATCATTTTATTAATAAAATAATTTCAATAATTATAATTTAATATATATAATTAAAAAATAAAATTTACATATTTCATGAATTTAATAATATTATAAAAATGTATTTTAAAATCATTAATTTAAAATATTCAATTAATATTATTTTAAAATGGGATAATATCATTAACCTCCCCTGAACTTTGCCCTAATATCACGCGGAAAGCCTTTTATGTGTTAATATTGGCGCGATACCAAACATTTGCATTTTCGTATCAGTCAACCCCAACTCACAATTTCTGTTTGTTTTCAAATTGACGGAGCAGGGTATTTACGTAAAATTACATGGACTAAATGATATTATATTGAATTAAGTTATGTTGAATGGGTAAAATGGTAAATGAACTTCTCATCCCAATATAAAAACGTTTCCAATTGACATGAGAGGCCATGTGCCCTAAAAGCTAAAAAAAGATAAAAGAAAGAAAGAAGACAAAAACACCTTTCTTATTCCTATACAGTTGGTGGGGAAGACGGCTTGCATCCCTTCAACTTTTTGGTGCGATCAAGGGACTATTCAAGGGAGATGGCTTGCATCACTTCGTGCTTGTTCTTTAGGTTGCTGGAAGGGAATCAAAGAAGAAGAAGGTTGCTCGTTACTTTCCATCAAGTGTTTTGGTCCTGCACGACTAAGGTTGGTTACGTAGTTGGTCTTTATTTTTTCTTTTTTTTTTTTATTCTGGAGTCATTGATATTTGCATGCATGTGTGCGTGTCTGATGATGTATTTGAAGGAGGTGGAATTTTTTTCTAAAATAAAAAAACCCTAACTGTTGAACCTTCTCAGGATGTCAGTTTGGTTGGCCAAGATGCAAAACCCGTTGAAAGAGATACACCAGATGTTGTTGCTGTGGGTTGTTCTCAACCAACTACACTTCCGTGACAATTAGGAGGAATCATGTCTTTTTTGCATTTGTTAGTTGGCTACTTTTTGTATTTGCTGTGCATGGTAGAATTATAAAGTTGTTCGTGGTAGCTTAAGGATACTTTTGCCTTCTCGTGTGTTTTGTAATCTCTTTTGGCCATTTTTGTGTATATGCTGTAAAGACAAAACTTAAAAATTTGTTAATGGTTTGTTAATGATAAAAGATATTGTTTAGCCAATAGTGTGCTCAAGTTACAACATGTTGTTTAGCCAATACTATGATCAAGTTTTTTAATAGAGATGTCAAAATTACCCGGGCGGAATAAAAATCTGACACTCGACAGTATAAAATCCGACACTCGACGGAATCCGACACTTGACATCATGAAATCTGACACCCGACATCATGAAATCCGACACTCGATAGTATAAAATCTGACACTCGACAGAATCAGACACTCGACATCATGAAATCCGACACCCGACATCATGAAATCTGACACCCGACAGCATAGAATCCGACACTGGACAATATAAAATTCGACACTTGACGATGTCGAATCGTGTCGGATTCACAACCGACACTCGATATCGTCTATTTTCAAAGACATCGAGTGTCGGATGATGCATCCGACACTCGACACTTTTATGTCGAGTCATGTCGAGCTCTATCGAACGCGTCGAGATTTGTCAAGCGTTTTGGCTGGTTGCTTGTTTTAGCTTTGTTTTTTTACCTTTTTGCATCATATTTGACTATAACGGCCTTATATTTGCAGGTTGAAGCAAATAGCAAGTGAATTGTAGACAATAGAGGATGTCTAAACATTGATAGAGGTGGAGTTGTTAAGAGCTTGGAAATGCAGCATTTTTTGAATTGTAGACAATAGAGGATGGAAAAAAAAGTATGTCCAGCTAGTCTACATGTGCAGGAATGTTCAAGGAGTACCACACCACCAGGCTACATGTACCGCTTCAGTAAAAGCTCGCAAAAACAAATATAAGTACAATTTTTTTAAAATAAAAAACAGAATTAAAAAATCGGGAGATCATTCCGGGGAATTAATATACCTTGACCCGGAATGAAAGTACCCGGCCCCGGGAATGATATACCGGTGTCCCCGGCCTGGCCCCGGGATTTTGACATCCCTATTTTTTATGTTTTTTCTTTTACATAGACGCATGAAAATTTGTTAATGGTTCTGCAATTTTCATAAAGTTATAAGTGATTGAGTCATGCATGAGTTCAAGTGAATAACTCATTTTCTGATGTCTTTTGACTGTTTTGACCTTCTCTCTTTTTTTTTCCTCCAAATGAATATAGCTGGTCGAAAATGCAAAGGATTTTTCCTTTGTACTTTTTGTTTGTTGGTTTCAGTTTATCTATGAAATGGTTTGTGTGTTGAATGGAGTTGGCTTGTGTTCTTGGAGTGATCTGTGCTTGCTGATAAGAGTAGTTGGCTGGGAGTTCTTGCTAAATGTGGTGTTGTAAAAATATGGATGGGAGTTCTACTTGCTGGGTTATGGTGTATAGGCTGCTTGGTTGCTACAAACCGGCCGCAGGTTGTCATGCTCTTTAAGTAGTGCATTTCAACTTGCCCCAACATCCACTTTCCAATGGTCAGCAAGTGATTTTTTATAATTTTGAAGTTGTTGTATATAAGGGCAAGTTCATCAATTTACAATGCATTGTCTTGAAAGCCTTCATTGTGCTTTTAGGTTGTTATATGGGTATTTTTATCATTTCCTAACATATTTCAAAAGTCTAGAATCCAACTATGTATTGCAAGTGCATCCAAGGGCATCACAGTCTTTTCATAAAGTTTGTCAATTTGAAAACAAACAGAAATCGTTAGTTAGTTGTTAGTTGGGGTTGACTGATACGAAAATGTAAAGGTTTGGTATCGCGCTAATATTAACACATAAGAGACTTTTCGCGTGATATTAGGACAAAATTCAAGGGAGATTAATGATATTATCCCTTTTAAAATTAAATAATTTTTATTATTTTTATTATATAAATCCTTTATTATTTATTTGGATATTGTTATATTAATATGTATTTTATCATATTTAATCATATTTATTATTAATTTTTAAATACTTGTCCTATATAGGACAAGTGAAAGGAGCTCCCGTTGTTTATTGTTTTACTTGGGATTCCTCGTCTCATAAGACTGGGAAGAGACAAGGGAGCTAGGATTGCATTTAGTCCAATCCCAAACATTAAAAATGTGCAGGGCCCAAGAGATCGCCCTCTGTCCAAAACAGCGGCAATATCAGCAGGGAATCATAGGACTCCCTAGTTTTTGTCAATATAGTTTGGCCCCGGATTTTCATTTATTAAGATTCACACCCCATTTATAACCTTTTGCATCTAGTAAAAACGTCCCAAACAGTTACACGAGCGAGAAGGGTCTTGATTCGTTGAGTCTATTGCCACAAGATGCGGTGCCCAGGCAAGCAAATTACTTTGTCCGAACCGCACCGTGGCGCTACTCAGTTCATTCTTTCCTTAAAGTTCAAGACAAACAATCTTCATCTGGAAAGATAAAACCACAATTACAATAATTTCTTAATGAAGGATCCAAGTGTAGGAATTTAAACCAACAGAGTACAGAATAAAGTTATTCCACTAATAGAAAAATCGAATCTTTAGTAAAATTAAATTGCGAGGTTGATGCTCTTGCGACATTTTATCTCATCCTTTCTCGTGATTTAGTAATTAAAAAAATAGAAAAAAATGTACAAGGAGTCATATATCTTCCCGGCAACGAAAACCAAAGAGAAGTTTCATCATTATGATGTTCATCTATAATTTAATTAGATTTTTGAGCAGATGTAGAGGATTGTAATAGATGCTTACTTCGCGGTTAAATTGATAACCCTCTGCCAACAAATTTCATTGACTTCTTGCAAACCATAAACAAGCTTAAGCAATCATCTCTACCTCCTAATTGGATGATAAGAATCTCTCTGAAATTCCAAATTTTAGGTGCAGTCTTTTACGAAAGTTGGTGTTGCTTGAGCATGTTCTTGCTCCAGGTAAATTATATGACACGATGTTATTTTATACCTGCCCTTGGTGTTGTGTTTCTGCCGTAGGTTGCTATTGAAACAGTTGATCACAATGGAGGTCATCCAAAGGACTTCTCTTTGGAATACATAAAAGGATGAGTTTGATAATGAGAATAACATGCTCGGAGGTTCTTTGGGTGCCAAAGCTGCGGAAGATCTAAGACAGAATAATTGAACGCTTAAGTTTCCTACACGCGACTATCATGTTATTCGTTTTAGCTGATTGACCACCTTTATAGATTTGCAACACTCTTCGATTAGTTTTCAGAATATTCCTGTTGTTTCAAAGTACTACTCAAGGATTACCTTGAAAGACCTGCTGAGTTGTTGTGTCTAAGTTTTTAGGTTTTTCAGTGATTTTTTTTTTTTTTTGGTGTCAAACTTTTGTTTTGTGAGAACTTTTGCTGATCATTTTCTGCGGGAGATAGGTGGAATTTGAAGTTATTTGTTTATTTTAGTTGAACTTGTTGAAGCAGATAAACTAATTTCTTTCCCATTGGCCAAGCGCCATGCCTACTAAAGTTTTCATTTCAGATTATGGTTTTTTCCTCCCCGTATCCCCCTGCCACGTGTTTGATTAATGCTGAGTCTGAATGCACAGCTGCATGCGTTCAGTGGTTCGTTCTTTTCTTTGTAGTATTATTTGATGAATATGAACGGTTCTAAACTTTTGCCCCTCAATTCAGGAAGCGGAGAAGCGCGCATCTTTCAGACATGGTTTTATACATAGCGCTGGCAGCAAAAATTGACAGGCGAAAGGGAATAGTCTGCTTTATGGTAGCTAAGGATTGCAGTGACATTCTCAACTCAATGGGCAGTGAACTTGGAGAACTTGCTTGATCTTGTTGAGAAGAGTTGCTATCAAACCCACAACTTACGAAACTACGGTTAACAATGCGGCTCTGAAAGTTCGACAATGATGACGACCAATTTGCTGGTAGATGTCTCTCTTTCCATTTATTTACGCATTGTCCCTAGATAGGTAATACATATATAATTGCCGCTGGAAGTTCTTTTGCTGGTAGGTCAGGAGCGATGAATACACGTGTGTGTGATGACAATACTCCACGCATTCAATAATCTTAAAGCAAAAAAGTGTTTTCTGAAACGTGGAAGCCAAGAATAACCTCTGCAACAAGGCACAATCTCCCTTCCTATCCCCACAAAATCTAATGTGAACCCAAATATGATAAAACTATTCTAACTGTATGATTGTCATCATTTGGTCAAATATTATTATGAACACGTATTAGAATGGCATTGCTGGGTGGCAATAATCACTTGATTTTAATAGAAATAAAGTCATGCGCTGAGTGAGACATCTTCTGAACTTGTATTCAAATCTTTTGTTAGTGGATAAAATGTGAACAACAGTGGAATCGGTTACTGTAGTAACAACGGCAAATAATAGAGGTCAAATGTTATCATAAATAAATAACGAATACATAGTCTACAGGACCTGAAAATGTTATCTAAGAAGAAGAAAAATGATTTGAATCCATCCATGGTGGCACTGGAAAACCTGCACCAGCACTCTGAGTGGTGGCCAGTGTGAACTGTGCATGTGTCTGCGGCTGTGGCTGTGGCTGTGGCTGAGGCTGATATTGAGGTTGAGCAGGATAATATAAAGGAAGTGAAGGAGAAGCCATTGTAGATGAAAGAATCATTTGGTCATATAAACTCACTGGCTGTCTAGCAAAATTAGCAAAATCCAAGACTAACGGAGAATGCTCCAAGTAATTATTGTTAGTATTACTTGCGGGAAACTGAGCGCTTTGAGCGGGGTTGAATGCTTGAAAGTGGACAATTGGCTCAGTTGATGTAGGAATGGACAAAAGGGTTCTTGTAGAATCCGAAATGCTCAACTGGGTTGCCATGGCATTTGCATCTGGAGAAGGTGATGATCTAAGCTTGACATTCTCAGGAAAGTTGAGCTTGGCCTTGTTGCCTCGGAACCTTAGAGCAGCTTCATCATAAGCTCTGGCTGCATCCTCAGCTGTGTCAAATGTACCTAGCCATACTCTAGCAGCCTTGAATGGGTCTCTGATCTCTGCTGCCCACTTCCCCCAAGGCCTCTGCCTCACTCCCCTGTATCTCCTCCTTGGCTCTTGCACATTACTCGTCTCAATATTGTTGTTGTATTCATAACTGAATGATGGTGTCTCAGCTTTTATTGTTGTGTTTGCACCACCCTCTGCTGCAATAAAAAAAAAATGCAATAATCAAATTAATCATCTACTATTATCTTTACAACTATACAAAAGTATAAATTACATCACTAAATCCGATGCATTATAGTATGAGCCTATTGATCGATACTTATTGATAAAAATAAGAGCCTTTTTTTTATGCATTTATTAAAGAAAAAAAAAGAATGAATTTTGTTTTTTAAAAGAATAACAATAAAGTGGTTATTATAGTAGCTTACCTCTGATATCAGAAAAGTCTTGACAATTCTCATCTTTCATTTCTCTACCTCTCTTGCGTCCACCTGAAGATGAAGAAGAGGAGCCAGCAGCAGAGCTTGATGATCCAACAGAAGTACCGTTCATGTTCCTATTGACATCGAATTTATTAACAAGATAATCATCTTCATGCTCTTGAGGCGGCGGCGGCGGCGGCAACTGATGATCATCTCCAGCCACAACATGTGTCAAAGCAGAAACCATAGCTGACAGCTCCCTCTCCCTCCTCACCCTAGAGAACATCCAAGCCTGCACCTGGTTCCTCTCGTCAGAATCACTCATCAATGGCTCATACATCCACTGATTCACATCATTGTGATGATGAAGCACCTGATCCCTCGCCTCGCCCCGCCCTTGCTTTGTCTCTCGGTTGTTCGCCACCTTTTGAAGCACGAAACAACACATGAACCCGCACGATATTTTGTATCGAGCTTTTTACGTACGTAAAGAAAAATGGATTTGGTGAAGAACCCTTCAAGGAAATTTAACGAAGCTTCAAGTATATATACAAGGGTCGTCGTGATCTTGTTGTTAAACGAGCAGTGCCGCCATTAAGAACAGGATATAGCGTACACATTTGCTTTATGCTTAGAGATGAGAGCATGTATGAACAGCTAATTATAAAAATGAAAAGCCAAGTTGCAAAAGTGTAGATAGAGAGAGAATTTAACTAAGTATTTTGAAGTTAAAAAAATTAATAATAATTAAAATTAAAAGGAGAGGAAGTGAAATTGAGATTGAGAATGTAAGAGAGAGAGTCAAAGGGATTGCGCGAATATGTCAAAAGAAAGAAGATGGAGTCGGTGTTACAGGGGAAGCAAGTAGAGGCTGTCCTGTTTTTGCCGGTGTTTTGTTTTGAAAGAATTTTAGAGAAGCCGACATATTTAAATAATAATAATAATAATAATAAGCTTTTATTTGTAGTGCCTTGAAACTGTTTCATCTTCAACCCACTTGAAAGTTTACACTTATTTTTATTTAGGGTAATTTAAAAAATTAAAATTAAGGATAATTGATAAAAAAATCATATTTTAAAAATTTAGATATTAATCACAATCTTTCTAAGAAATTGATAGGATGATAATTATTTTTATTTTTAGGTTTCTAATGCTTACAACTTATTTTAGGTTTTCGAATTGTCTAGTGATAGATAGCAAGAAAGAGTTATTCATTTATCGATATGTTATATTGTGATTATAACATCTAAATTTTTTAAGTATATGATTATTTTTTATGAATCTAAATCCTGTTTTCTATGCTGCACATTTTCTAATGCAATTTACATTCAATCTCAACCACATATCCTTTTCAAAATTCAAAATAATTCAAAATCAACTACATATTTCTAAATTCAATTAAAAATAAAAATACTGGATTCATAAACGAACACACACTAAATTGCTTATTTTTTTAGGTATTGGTAAACTAACCTTACCATCAATTTTTTAAACCAATAAATCATGAGTGCGGTTAATTAAATAAAAGAGGAGACTATTGGGTTGACGTTGATGACACGATAACCCATCTGGTTAAGGTTTTTTGTCAATTATTTAATGGTCAAATTACAAACCGAAAAGGTTCGTTACACTATTTCTTTAGGCCAATTAATACACATTAATTTGGAGTAATTTATTATAACAAATTGGGTCATCTCCATGCCACCTTATTTAATATGACCAATAAATTAAACCAAAAAAAAGGATTGTTTCATACCCTCAATTACTTAACGTGATGGATAAAAACATTATTAAACTATTATATTATTTGTCATCTAAATCTGTCGATAAACCAAACAATTCTGTTGTTCTCGTTGTCGACAAGCTACTGTTTCTGCTCAGGGATATGTATGGTTGATAAGAATCCAAGTTGACTTCGTCCAGCATGACGATATTTTATCATTTTTATGGACGACGTGGAGCCCAATGATTGGTGGAAATGCCGGTGACCTGTAAATTAATGTCAACGTTGACCAGAGTCAACGAAACAAAAAGTTGAACGCGGGGTTGTAGCCTTTAGGTGCGCCACAACTAGTTTTGCAAGCCGTGTGTGTGAACGGTTGGACCATTTACACTAACAAGTAGAAATAGTGTAAATTTTTTCTATGCAAACCATATAAATAAAAATATTAAAAAGTGGTATGTCATCGATAATGTCATAGAATCCCACATGCTACAATCGATTTAGATGTGATTATCATGTTGTATACTATAGTTTTTATCTATTTAATAATGTTCTCACTTGTGATGTTGTGTGAAATTGGTTTTGGTTAAAATGGAAGTTGCCTTCCTGTAATCACAAAACATATCGATTTCTTTTGCTATTGTTAATTAACGACAAAGAATCTTAATGCCAAAATTTTTAGTGAGGATTAGGAGAGGAGAGGTAATTGTCATTTGATCAATTGTTGGGAGAAACTTTTGTTTTGTTAAAAAAAAAAAAATTCCCAGTATAGTAGACTTATCCCAATTCCCAATTTTGTACTTTTACTACAATTTGGAGAGAAAAGTTTATCGATTTGGACTGAAGGCGAAGTGATATTAATAACATGGTAGACTTTGGTTCTCAATTATATTTACTTGATAATGATATTATATTGTTGCAAAGTATTGACATGTATTCTCCGTGTACACGTTAACAAAAAATAGTATAAGAGGCAATACTAATGTATGTTGGTTAAATCTTAAGAAAATTGTATAAGTTACCAATTTACACTTAATATGATCATTTACTACAATTAATATTGTACAATTTTTAATTTCAACTATTTTAAACTTAAAGATTGAACACAATCTAATCTAATCTAATCTGAACGTGAGAATAAAGTTATACCTTAAACATGCGCGTTTTCATTTGATCATCGCATTGGATAGCATAATTAAGTAATTATTATTATACAATTTGGGAATATCATCTTAATAGTATATGCACGAGTTTGAAAAAATTCTCTCAGGTATCTTATTTATAAGGGAAAAGATATAGTATCGATATAGTAACTGTATCAAATATGTAAAAATCGTAAATGAGCGAATAAAAATTGTGTTTATAACTTTTAGCTTTTATTTACTTATTTATAATTTTAAAATTTTTATTTACTTATTTATGATGTTTATATATTTAATACAGTTATTGTATTGTATTAGTATATCAATTATGCTGACTAAGACTCAATTTATAAATTATAACTAACGATCAAATATTTTCACCGATGTCCTACGTCTTTATGGAGACAAAATATAAAATCAGAATATAAATGCATATTAAGTAAAAGCTCAAGACAGCGACATTTGTGAAGTACTATTGTACTGCATTTGCATCATCAATTAATTAATTAATTACATCGATCTCTCTTATCTACCAACTTTTAATATTACAAGAGAAATAAGATGCAAATGGCAACGATAGTTGAACTTAAAATTCTTATCCATTTGCAACTACAATCAATTAATTTTTAATATCAAACCAAGTCTCATAAAACTCTGGTGTGGTGCCAATGGCCAAAAGCGAAAACAACTTGGCTAAATATAGTACTTCTTTGTCACCACATGTATCAAATTAGAAAATTATTGGGTCCATTGTTTTAATAACTATTTTAAAGTTGTAAAAAAAGGACTCTTTTGGTCGATTCTATCTTAACAACATTTGGATGCAATTTGAACTGAAATTCATCGAATTTACTACTCTAACTAATGGGTAGCCTATGAATGAGTGTTTTATATTTCTTTAATAATAAATTCACCGTCTTATTAATTATGTTATCTATATATGTAATCGAATAAATTTACATAGGGGAAAGCATTTGACTCGAATATAAAAGGAATAATGCTACCACCTCGGTGACTTGGAGAATTTTCTAACTCTATGTATCTTGGTTTGAGCGGGTTTAATTTAAAATTCTTCTAGTCTCGCGTGGAATCAAAAGATTTGTGCATGTACAATTAATATATCAGGTATTTCTGTTCAAAGTCATACATTTAGTAGAAAGTTAAAACTTTCAATTAGTCTACTTGGGTGGGATATTTTTAACAATAAACTTGTAAATTTGTCTCAAAATTTGACCTTGTAGTATTTGCGATAGTCAAAATTGTCCTTTTCTTATGAGTATTCTTATTAGTAAAGTATGTGAATGGGTAATACTAAAATTATATCCCAAATCATACAGCTCAAATAATATAATAGTAATTTAAGGCTATCACATCACGTTATATCATCATAATTTTACACCTTCCACTTGCCAATGTGTGATGTAATTAATATATATTATTTGGGACGAGTAATATTATTCTTTATAAATTATGAAATTCCCCATGGTAGGGGTCATGCAAAATCCTAATGAGAAAATCAAAGATTTTACGCACAAAGGAAGTTTTCAAAATCTTTGAGGGCCTTTTTTTTTATTTGCATTTTAATTTCATACTTTGCCAAATAATTCTGCACATGAAATCAACTCCACAACCAACTCCATCCAACCTATATAATTTAATGTGACAAAATATCATTGAATAAAAGATTATCACATCATTTATAATATTTCTCACTTCTCATTACTTTTTACTTATCATTACAAGTTATAGACTTTCTCATACTTTGTCTCTCGAATTCATTATAAAGTCAGCTTCATTAGATAATATTATGCATAAATGCCTTACCTCTCCAGAAATTTTATACAATAACATTATTCCCTCTAAGATTTATAAAAATGAAATTTCTTTTATTTTTTTTCGTTATATGATGATAATATTTCCATTTTACTCTGGAATTGTTATTGTTAAAAACTGATTAAAAAAAAAAGGAAAGCATATACAACATGGGATTTTACTAGGGTAAATGACAGCTAGACCACTGATTGAGAGGGTTTAACGTAGGGGGAAATTGTTAATTAATGAAACTTGAAGGGAGCAATGGGGTTAGTGAAAAAAAAAATATCATCGCTGAGTTCTCTAAATGTGAGAAAGTCAGAAGTCAAAGTTTTTAGAGATAAAATGGGGAGACCACTATAAAAAAGGATGAATATGACTTCATCTACGCTATAGAAATGATGATGATTTGAGAGATAAAATGGCTTCATCCATGACGTGGTGTGAATGGCCAAAAGTGGAAACAATTTGGCCGAAATTTAATAATACTTTCTCACCCATGGATCAAATTAGAAATTGATGGGTCCATTATTTTAATAAACGTTTTAAAGTTATAAAGAACTATTTTGGTCTATTCAATCTTAAAAACATGTGCGTGCAATTTGAAGATTGAAATTCATCGGATTTAATACTCTAACTAATGGATGGTCCATGATTGAGTGTTGTATATTTCTTTAATAATAAATTCACCGTCTTATTAATTATCATATCCATATATATAATCGAATAAATTTATTCATGACAAAATTTTATTCCTTTTGCTGCATATGGGAAAGCATTTGACGCCAATATAAAAGAATAATGCTGCCGTGTCGGTAACTTGGAGCTATTTATCTTGATATGATATGAGGGGGTTTAATTTAAAATTCTTTTAGCCTCGTATGGAGTGGTGCATGTATAATTAACATATCAAGTTTTGTATTCAAAGTCATAGATTTAGTAGAAAGTCATAACTTTCAATGTGTCTACTTGGGTGGGATATTTTTAACAATAAACTTGTAAATTTATGTCAAATTTTGACCTTGTAGTATCTGTCAAGGTCAAAATTATACTTTTCTTATGAGTATTTTTATTAGTAAAACATGTAAATGGGTAATGCAAAAATTATATCTCAAATGATATAATATTAATCCAAGGCTATCACATCAAATATGTTATTAGAATTACACCTTGCACTTGCAATTACTAATGGAATTAATTTATATTATTTAGGATACAAAGTTTGAGATAAATTTAGGATGAATAATATTATTCTATATAAATTGTGAGATTCTCCTTGTTAGGGGTCATGCAAAAGCATAATGGAAAAAACAATGCATTTTATGCACAAAGAAATTTTTGAAAATCTTTGAGAGATATTTTTTCTTGCATTTTAATTTCTTACTTTACCAAATAATTCTTCACATTAAATAAAGTCAGCTTTGTTATATAGTTTCTGATACTTTGTCTCTCGATTTCGTTATAAAGTCAGCTTTGTTAGATAATATTATGCATAAATGTCTTACAAACTCTCGTGAAATTTTGTAAAATAACATTATTCCCCCTAAGATTTATAAGAATAAATTTTCTTTCACTTTTTTTTATCGTTATAAAATGATAATATTTCCATTTAATTTACTCTGGAATTGTTACTGTTAAAAACTGAAAAAAAATAGAGGAAAGCATATATATATACCATGGGATTTACTAGGGTAAATAACACGTAGACGCCTGATTGAGAGGGTTTAACATAGGGGGAAATTGTTAAGTAATGAAACTTGAACGGAGCAAAGGGATTTATGAAAAAATATTATCGATCTTTCTCTTAACATGCGAAAGTCAGAAGTCAAAGTTTCTAGAGATAAAATGGAGAATAAAAAGGGATGAATATGACTTCATCCATGCTTCAGAAATAATGATGATTTGAGAATTAAAATGGCTTCACCATGATGTAGATGGTTGAATAATTTTGCACCATAACATGGATTTGAACCCATTTTAAACTCCCCACCATTTCAACTACTCTTTTGATTTTGACTTTCTTCTTTTCTATTGTCATTTAGTGTTACATATTGTTTTCAATTTCGTGGTTTATATATGTATTTATTATATTATAGCACTTTAATCAAACCAATAAAATTTTCTAGATAGTTTAATTCGGTGCTCAAAGTAGCTTTCTGAACTTGATTTGCAAGTCTAATTAAGCATTGATTATGCTAATTGATTGTTCTTCTTCAAGCCTTGATTTGTGACGAAGAATGTGGGATTTGTACACTTTGTGGGTGCGATATGATCTTCTCAATAAACAAAATGTCAAAATCTATTGTTAAATTTGTTGATTAAATTAATCGAGTTATATTTTCGTTAAAGAAGCAATTGTCTTGGGGTAAATATATTATTTTAATTTTAATTAAATTCTTTGTTTTAATATTTAAGTTTCTATTGCATATGATATGTGCATGCATCATGAGTTTTTGATTAGTTATAAAAACAATACAACACATGAAACCTTAATTAAACAAATAGTATTATAGAATGTGGAAATGATATAACATGTTTCTTACGTGTTTAGCACTAATATTAGTTTAATAATATAATTCTTAGACCATAATTTTCAACCTTTTTTCTTTAATTGTTTTAACATGTGAGTGGTGACAAAATACACGAGATTAATTCATAACATATTTGTAATTTTACATACAATATTATTTATCTTCATATGATACAAATAATATTACTATTTAGGAAGAAAAGCCAAAATTGACCAAAACCAAAGAATGAATTAAAAGATGAATCATGTATTATAAATTTATATGTTATGACCCACTCAACACATCCGATAGTGAATCCAACATAATTTTGACACAGTGCGATACAACATCTTATTAATGTCCGACATCAAATATTAGGGTTGTGTTTGTTTGTTTATCTTGACTTTTTGTTCTCAAAATTTAAAGAACATATGTAGTTGATTTTAAATTTTTTTAATTTTGAAAATAATATATAGTTGATATTGATTTAAATGTATTAATAAATATACGTTTTCGAAAAACAATATTTTAAAAACAGTTAACAAACAAATTCTTAATGTTGGATGATTCATAGCATACAACTTTTCATAAACTGATCCATTTACGAAAAGTATCTAATTTGGATTATTTTTACTATTACCGTATTACTCGTATTTGGCTAATATCATTAATTGAATATAAAACTATTAAATTTTTGATAATACTATCCAACAACATTATTGTATATAATTACGTACAAAGCATGTGCTTAATTTCCTATGGAAATGTGGTGCAAAACGTGCAACAAAAAAATTGGAGACAAGAAGCAAATAATAAGTCCATAGATGAGCACCGGCCAGCACGAGTTGGAAGAGGGCGGCAACAACCAGCCAGACCTGACTGGCGGTGGTGCAGTGGAAGAATGTGCACCACCAGGGGTCCGGGACGATGAATTTGGTCCAGGAATGACTCACCACGAGGTTAGCATTGAAGTGGAATTGGTCAAAAACACAAGACCCATTAATCACTCAAAAAAAAAAAAAAAAGATATCTATTTAACGCACAAGGGATGCTATGTTATGCAATGAAGTAGACGTGGGCTGCTGCTAAAATTGTATTGACCATGCAATCACACAATTCTTTGTAGTTGTGCATCTAGAAGCCAAAAGCATTTAAATGGGGGTAGCCGAATTTTTGGATGTTTATATATATTTTTAGTCATTTTCATTAATATTTATTGTAGAATAGACGTATTTTGTTATCATGTTTACATGATATATCGGTTTTTTGTTATTGATATTAACATTCTCCCACTAAATATTAAAAAAATAATGTAGAAGTATGATATATGATATTTTATGTAGAATAGAACTATATGACCCCAAAAACACTTTACAAAACCCTTTGTCAATTCTATTGATAATTTTTTATTTAAAAATTAATTATTTAAGAATATACATTAATATTTTTATAGAAATAACCTATAAAGTTAATATAAAATTAATAGATCAATATGTATTACATGAAAAATACAATTAAAACATAATATTTTCATTAAAAATGATGAAACAATTAATTTATAAAAATATCTCTACAAAAAAATATAAGTTCCTAAAAATTATTTATATTATTAGATGAAAAATTAATTATTTAGAATTTAAAATAATGAGTTTATTTATGAAAAAAGCTGTGAAATTTCGGAAGTTCATATTGTACATCTTTTTATATAAATTCAAAGTTTTCATAATGATTGAAAGCTTTGAAAAAATCATTACTAAATCCTCTTAAAATAATTAACTTTAACATAGAAAGAGAGAAAGACTATAAAGGGTTCTTATGATGATTTAAAAAGATCATCATAAGACTTGTCTTATGCCTAAGATTGAAGGATTTATAGAACAATATATTAATTAAAATGTTATTCTATATATATCTTCAAATTTAAGATATATAAAAATAGAAAATTATATGATTCAAAAAATAGTATTTAAAATTGGATTTAAAAAATTAAATGTATATCTAACAATAACTATTTAATTGGAATATTTGGTAGTCGGCCCATGAATACTTTTTCTTCTTGCCTGAGGAGAAAGGCAAATCAGTTTCATTTAATGATATAAATAACATGGTCGATTGAATATTTGTGTTGTAGCAATCATCAACCAATATGATTGACATTTGTAAAATAGTTTTAAAATGGCCTATTGGCTTTGTCTCATGGTGCCTAAGAGAGAGCCTGTGATACTCTAGAGATATTACCTTCGGACCAACCAGAGAGCACCATATCAACGCACGTACTCAAAACACGCCGTCTAGTTGGTCCAAAGGCATTGACTCTGGTATGACAGACTCTTCTGGTGCCTAAATTGCTCATATTTCATGATATGTATGGAAGTCAATGGCCGGTTCCGACATCATCAAATCCAAGTGAATTGAGAAACAATTTCATATGCTTCCAATTAGTTTTGTTGATATCCGTATTTACTCTACAAAGGTTAATAAAAAGCCTTACTATGTATGTTCTTGATATTTTTTATTTTCTTTAAATGAGAATTTTTAAAAAAATAATTATGATCAACTTATTTCATAACATTCACCAAAAAATTATAGGTGTCAATTTCATTATTGCAACAATTCAGTGACATTTTTCAAAGTTGACACAATTGCAGAATAAAGAAACTTGTGGAAAGACCAACTCAAACCATAATAGAAACCTTCTTCAAAATTCCAACTTAGTGTTCAGCAACTGCTAAAAGCCAGCCACCACCGCTACGCAATAAAATTTTCCAGGTTGTACTGGAAATTTCTTTGTCAATGATTCCATAAACTACCGGCACTTTTACATTTCAAAATCTTCAACCTCAAGAATGATCAGAACTCCAACTTCAGAAACGACAAATCTAATTATAATTGATACAGGTAGAGATTGCGGATAGACGATTGGCCAAACCATTGCTGAAGCTGTAAATCAACAAGTTTGAATAGCAGTGGACCATGTCAACTGAGTACAAAACTTTAAAGCAAATACTGATCAACTTCAAGGCAATCTCCAGGCAACGCAGCAAATGGGCCGATGTGTTTTGTTGCAAATTGCAAGTTTGAAACCATTTGGGCTGAAACACGAGTCCTCACAAGCTTAAGACTTTCCAGCAAAGAACTAGATAACTTCTACTTCATTATCATATTGATACATACATATAAATGAAATTAAGATAATTTCAACTTGTAAATTGTCACTGTTAAAAAGGGTTCCACGCATTCAAGCTCATAATCTGGTAAGTCAACGTAAAATACATGCAAAATAGATATCTAACAGGCAATACCAATATATCAAAGCTATATATACACTGGGAATTTTAGGTTTTTTGGACTAGACACTAATCTTTAACTTCCACAAGCCATGCACTCTTCACGGTTTGTTAGAGAGCAAACCATCTGTGCCATTTTGGTATCATCATCATCTGGCACCTTGGTGTTTTCCTGAATCACCAACAGATGACAAATTCAGCTCATAAAAAATTTTACATAACTGAAACAGTGAAAATGATGGAATCAACCCAAGTGTTTACCTTAAGAACAGAAGTATCAACAGTGAACTTAATAGCGTCAGCTGCAGCACGTGACCTTAGATAATACATTCCCGTTTTCAATCCCTTCAGTAGCAACAAGGACAAAATTCATCAGAAAAATTATATTGCTCTAATTAAAGAAACTAAAAGCAATAGGAAATTAAACATCCAGGCAATATGAAGGCATAGAAGTTATGTAGAAGTTAATACCCTTGACCATGCATGGAAGTGTAAGGAAGTTAGCTTTCCAAAATTGGGTTGGTCCATATGTATGTTAAGGCTTTGACTTTGGTCTATGTAACATCCTCGATCAACGGCCATATCAACCAATGTCTTCTGCTTAATCTCCCAAACAGTCCTGCAGAAAGAGGAAAGAAAATACACATTTTAGCCTGGTGCACAGATAGAGGAAAGCAAGGGAGTGGAGAACATAAAATGTCAGGTTTATACTTGTAAATCACTTTCAGTTCTTCAGGGATTTCTGGGATCTTCTGAACAGAGCCATCATCATATATTATCTTGTTCTTGATAAGAGGAGACCAAAGACCCATCTCAGTTAAGTCATGAAGAAGATGCTTGTTCACTACGACAAATTCACCACTGAAGCAAAAGACAGAGTTAGAAGCAAAAGAAAATCAATCTCAGCAGAAGCAACATAGAATTAGTTTGCATGGCTAACCTTAGAACTCTGCGACTGTAGATATTGGAGGTATATGGCTCAAAGCACTCATTGTTTCCGAGAATCTGGCTTGTGGAAGCAGTTGGCATTGGTGCCACAAGAAGCGAATTTCTCACTCCATTCTTTGCTATCATATCCCTAAGAGCTCCCCAGTCCCACCTATCTGAAGGTGCTACACCCCACATGTCAGGTTGGAGAATTCCCTGCATGGTTAATTGGCCATTTAGCAAGGAAGCATTAGTAACTACTATTAGAATCAGAATATGTGTTATTAGCCTATGAGATACTTGATGAAAGAAAAAAAATCTACAAATGAAATTTATCAACAAAGAATGTATCATGTTGGTTGTCATTCATACAACATCACTAAATAATCTCCAATGACATGGAACAAACAAGGAAAACTCTACCACCTAGTATCCCCTTGGTGGTAAATAGCAATAAACCTAAGAAAGAATATGTAATAACATTTGAAACAAGGAATGGAAAATCAATAGAAGCTGACAGCAGTGCAGAAAGAATCACACCAATTGAGCAAATAATTTAAATATGCACAGCATATATATAATCAAGGGCTTCCCATACCTTACTCACTGGACTACCAATATATGTTTCATAGGGACCATCTTTGGCAGCTATCTCAGAAGAAGCTTTCAAAGCATTGTAGTATATGGTTTCAAATATGTCCTTATTCAGCTGTTGGGCCTGAAACCCACATTCAATACATTGTTAGTCCTCAAGAAATCAATACTAGAAGCTTAGTTAAAGCAGCATAGTTGAGAATTAACGTTACCTCTGGTGAATCAAACGCCATGCCAAGTAAGATGAAGGTATCTGCAAGACCCTGAACTCCAATTCCAATGGGCCTATGTCGCATATTTGACCTTCTTGCAGTTTCAACAGGATAGTAATTAACATCAATTATTTTGTTGAGATTTTCAGTAACAATGGTAGTAACCTGTCCCAGAAACACAAAAAAAAAAAAAAGAAAAAACCAAACAATCAAGTTTAGGAAATAAAAAATTCATTAAAACAAAAACATGAACGTAGAACTCTGTCAAACTATTCACAAGCATTTCACTAGACACAGACCTCAGCAAGTTTTTCAAAGTCAAAATATCTATTCTTTGAGCCTCTGCTCCCAACAAGCTTAGATGGATGGGACTCCATTGGTACACCCTGCAATAGAAATTAAAATACAATAATTAACGTGAACAAAGCCAAAAGGAGAAACCAACTTATTGAAAACATGCAGCAACCACCCACCTTTTCTCTGACATATCGTGGTAGAGCAATAGATGCTAGATTGCACACAGCAGTTTCAGTTGGACTTGTGTACTCAATTATTTCAGTACACAAATTTGAAGATTTAATAGTACCAAGGTTCTGCTGGTTGCTTTTCCGATTGCAAGTATCCTGAAAGAAAACAACGAAAATTTCATCATATCAAACCAGGAACATAAAGAAACAAGAATACAAGTAGAAATAAACACATGCAAAATATCAAGTGAAATATATTGCAATAGTCACCTTAAACAGCATATAGGGGGTCCCTGTTTCTATCTGGGATTTCAAAACTTCAATCCAAAGGTTTCGAGCCTCAACAACCTTCTTTGCCTTCCCCTAAATATATGATAGTAGCAAAGTTGACAACCAAATTCCAGCAGGAAAAAATAATAATAGTAAAAGTTCAAAAAACATAAGCATGAAGGTCAAGAAGGAAGAACCTAAATTACCTCTCTTTCATATAGGGTATACAGTTTCTCAAATTCTTCACCCCAACAATCTGCCAATCCTGGAGCTTCATTAGGACAAAATAATGACCATTGCCCATTACTTTGGACTCTTTCCATAAAAAGATCCGGCACCCAAAGTGCATAGAACAGATCCCGAGCCCGGTGCTCTTCCTACAGAGACATTATTGATGCTAAGTACATAACAGCTTAATATAGCACAATAACCTAACATTCATAATCTAGAACTTATCCACAGCCATTAAGCATTTAGCAACTTAATAGCAAGAAAAAACTGCTTGTAAAAACAAAATTTAAGTACTTAATTCACCACACCTTTCCATGATTTTTCCTCAGATCTAGAAACTCAAATATATCAGCATGCCATGGCTCCAAGTACACAGCAAAAGCACCTGCATGAATCATAACTCATAATTCAAGGCTAAGTAAAAATCAATACTATATGCAACTTAAGAAAGTAAATAATGCAGAGAGGAATTACCCTTTCTCTTGCCACCCCCTTGGTCAACATAACGAGCAGTATCATTGAAAACCCGCAGCATTGGGACAATGCCATTAGATGTCCCATTTGTTCCACAAATGTAGCTGCCTGTTGCACGAATATTATGAACTGAGACACCAATACCTCCAGCTGATTTGCTAATGACTGCACACTCCTTCAAAGTATCATATATTCCTTCAATACTATCATCTTTCATGCACAGCAAGAAGCAGCTACTCAACTGTCAAAAAACATCAATAAAGCCACATTAGTGTATTTTCAGCAAACAAAAAATAGAGACTGATCCACGTCAATGTTACTGTAAGAATACCTGGGGCCTTGGTGTTCCAGCATTAAAAAGTGTGGGAGATGCATGGGTAAACCATCTTTGAGACATCATATGGTATGTTTTGATAACAGAATCAATATCATCTTTGTGAATCCCAACAGCAACCCTCATCAACATGTGTTGAGGCCTTTCTACAACCTTCCCCTGGACCTTCAACAGATAGGATCTCTCAAGAGTTTTGAAGCCAAAATAATCATAGTCAAAGTCTCTGTCATAAATGATCTCACTGTCCAAACGAGCAGCATTCTGGGATAAAGAATTCAAAAAAATAAGTCCAGTTATATGTTTTTATTAAAAACAATAAAAATAATAACCCAAGACTTTGGCAAGTATATATCAAAAACAGTTGATTAATAAGCAAAAACCACATATAGATGAAATATCCTAAAAAAAAAGAGGGGATATAACAAAAATTAGTAACTCACTCATAAGACAATATTTTCACTCATAATTTGAATCACAGATACAGTGTCAGTTGTATATCCTTTCATCATCAATTGTTAGGCACAGATTTCTAGAGTTGAAAATTAAGCTCATTTCCAAATACAGATCACAAGACAAATTATCAATCTTACAGGCTAGATGACATCATCATACACCATAATTAAAGTTAAAATACTAAATTTCACTATACCAGTGACCTGCTAAAAAATTATTCGATGATGAAGATGCTTTAAGTAACCAGCATTTTGCCAACATCATTAGATTTATCTTTTTAGCCAAATGATCATAAAATCACTTCCATTCTCATCCAGTGCTCACTATTTGATAGTAAATTGGTTATTATCATTTACAAACTAAAATCTAGCCTCTACCGCAAAATAGAACAATAAGCAATTGACAAAAAGTTATAATAGTAAAAATTAAATCATATAATACCTTCATTATTATATCATAAACATCATCAGCAATCAGAGGAGCCTTCAGTCCAGATCTCTCATTGTAATGGTTATACATGTCCTTGATCCTGCAATGACCAATCAACCAATGAAAATCAACACTATTGTTTTCCTTTAGTTTTCATACATGTATAACAAACAGCTAACACTTACGTCTCTGAGAAAGATTTCTTCGTATTCTTGTGCAGATTTGAAACAACAATTCTCGCAGCCAACTGCATCAAACAAATCAAACTTCAATTACTAAAATTTTTGCTACAAACATCCCCATCACAGAAACGGACAGCCAACTTTCCGGACTAAAGATCTACTTGAAAATAAGATAAATCTCAACAAAGATCATGAAATTATCCCATTTTTAAAAGACAAAAAAAAACTTCCCACCTATATTTCAAAGTTCAACCTTAATCCCAGTAGCAAAACCCAATAATCAAATTCAAATAAACTAACAAAAAATATTACCAAGAGTGTGAAGCACAGTCAAGGCGGGCTACTCACAGTAATCGTTTGAAAGAAACCAACACTAACAAAACCCAGTAATCAAATTACTTTAAACTACAAAGAACAACACTTAGATGCTATAATAATCAAGTAACATCTCCTATAACACAAAAAAGCGGTTACAGAAATGAAGAACTCACGGAGGCATAATCTGGGTGGTTAGCGGTCATAGCGGCAGCGGTTTCAGCGGCCAATTCATCAAGTTGGCTAGTGGTAACACCCTTGTAAACACCAGCACATACTTTCTGGGACACGAGCACGGGGTCACAGTGGTCGATACTGAGTCCATAACTCAACTTCTTCAACCTTGCCGTTATCTTATCAAAATGCACCGCCTCTTGCCTCCCGTCTCTCTTCACCACATACATCTTGACAAATGGTTACGAGCTCCACCCTCTCTCTCGCTCTCTCAACTCACTCAATCTCGCGGAGGAATTTTATCAAACAGGTAGTGCGCAGAAGGACGGATGAGAAAGACTGGCTTTCGCTTCTCTCTTTATATAAAGGAAAAATGTGAAGATTTCAAATTTTGGATGGTTTTAGGGTTTTGAATCGTTTTGGAGGTTTCCCTCTAAAAACGGGGAGTTTTGTTTGGCTTAGGAATTTTTTTTTTTTGAAAATTTCCCGCCAAATGGATAAATGAAGCAGGAGCGTCAGCTGTTAAGCGTCTACTTTCGTGCGCACTTCTGCGTAGTGAAGTGGCGGGTGAATTGAGCTTCGGAGCTGGCAGTTGGTTGTCAATCCTTTTGCGAGGGCCGGCGTGGGGACCACCATCTTTTATTTAAAACGAAATTACGTAAGAAGGTGGCTGGATTGACCGCGGAGTTAACATGTCAGCAGCTATGATATTTTATAAATCCAATTCAAATCCTATTTTTTGTGTTATACATTTTTTAATATAATTTATATTTAATCTCAATCACATATTTTTTTTAAAATTTAAAATAATTTAAAATCAATCACATATTCTTAAATTTAATTAAAAATAAAAATACTAAATTCATAAAAGAACACACCCTTAATCTCTTATAATTATAATTGATGTGGTATAATTTTTTTCCCGTAAATTTTGAAAATCATGAGTATTTGAATTTCCAACTTTTTACAAAATTCTCCAAATTTGTGCTCATTTCAAGATTTAATGAAAAAAATTCGATACATTCATGCAGCCGAAACACTGTAACACAATCCATAGCTCTATGTATAGGAAGAAAATTGCATACTTATCTCATAAGATACGTTAAATAATTCTATTAACCTATTTGTTTGAATAATAATGTGAAAACCCTTTTTTGTAACATTTTTTTCATTTAAGGTTATTTAAATTTAGGATGTATATGTTACAATCTTAATAATAGAAGATCTCGATTATATTACCTTTCTCATGGGAGAGTCCTTTTTTTTACTTGTATTTTTAACACCTATAAAATAAATGGAATGTAAAGGTTAATGTCTTAGTTTTATAAACTTAACCCAAACATCATGAATAATTATTATATAATTTTTTATAATTAATTTAATTTATCAAATAATATTTTATTTTGTCAAGTTGATGAAGATTGTTGTATAAATTGGTATTCCGTACTTATAGGGTGAAGATTGGAAGGGAAGAGTAAGACTTTATGATTTGATCTTAACTCTAACATCATTCGGATTTGGGTCACGTAATTAACGTATAATTTTTAATTTGTTAAATTAAATATTAAATAAAAGACTTTTGACATTCATGTGTAGGATTTGAATATTCCAGCATTTTCCTTATAAAAAAAGGCTTTTTGACATAATATTACCTTACCTTATTTGTTCAAATTGGGACAATTAAAGAGTAATCCTGGCGCGCTTCATCTTTTTGGCGCCCTATGAAATGAAATAACGACCGCTAGATGTGTGGACCACAGGTTTGATAGTACTACTGCGATCATGCCGCGTGTATCGCTAACCATTAATGCACTCACATGATGGAGCGAAAAGCGTCGTGTTGAGTGGACCTCGCAGGCCCTGGCCGGCCAATTGGGGCGGGAAAAAAACAAATCAAAACAGCTCGTGAGTTCAGATAAATACATTTGTCCCCCCAACGTTTAAGAAACTATCAGTTTCACCCTTAATTTTGAAAAAAAAATATTTTAAAATTACTTCCTGTGTTCACAGTTACTGGAGAAGGGATACCCATCTCGGTATAGTTACGAGGAAGATTGTTGTGCTGATGCTGCACTGAAGCGAATGATAACTTAGCATAGCAATCCTTAGCAATCTGTCACTGCAGATATTAGAAGTACATATAATAGTACTTAATGAAGGGAGTGAAGCACTCAAATGTTTTCAAGAATCTGGGTTGTGGAGGCTATTGCCATTGGCCCATTGGGGCCACAAGATGAGGGCCTAGAAGTGAATTTCTCACTTCTTTGACATCATTTCCATTGGAGAAGTGAAATTCCACGACCCATTCTTAGAATATCATGAATCGTATTCATTGATATAAGAGAGGAGAAGGTCGAGAGGTCCGATATTTTATCTCAAGAGAGACATCTTAAATATTTTTAAGATAATAGATTTTATGATAAATCTTGATGATACAAAGAAATTTATTAAAAAAATAAAGAAATATATTTATTAAAAAATAAAGAAACATTCTTAGATTAGATAGAAGAAATTTAATTAACCTTATATTTCAAATTAACCACCCTAATACAATAACTCAAAATGCAAAATACTAATATTTAATAATTATTAAATAAATACAAGTTCATTATTGTCATCGATAAGTGTTCATTTTTTATAATTACTTCATTGTCAGTACTAAAAAAACTTCATTTATAAACTTGAACATTAATATTATAATCTAAAATTCAAGTTTTAAGTCTGGAATTTAAAAGTAGATCTTGAAAATAATTTTCAAGAAATTCATTTTAAATTATCAACATTTTTTTCTTTAAATATGATGTCTAACTCTAAAGGAGATTTTCTTTTGAAATAGCTCTCCATAATTGTTTAAAAAAATCACAATATGCATTACTTTTGTCTAAAAACTCTAAAAATGAATAAAAGCAATAAAAAGTCTCATGCATCATTATTTTAATGATGTTTACTAATTTTTACACTAATCAATACTAAAAAAAATGATAATGATCTAGAAAGACAATACAATATATAATCTATATTATACGAAAAATGATATATATAAAGAGTTAGTTATTAATTTGCACAAAGAATTATTCTAATTGGTATTCTTTTAGTAAACCCCTGTTATTAGTTATAATAAAAAATTAAAAATAAGGAGAAATGTATACTTTACACTATAATAAACAAATAAATAAAAACTAAAATACAATATATGAAATAAAATAATAGATTAATTGAAATACGAGAGAAGCTTACGATTGTAAATTAAAATATGTTTTTCAAGTGTATTATCTGAATTTAATAGGGTCCATACATACCGCATATATAACACAACATATGGTGATATGGATGAGGCTACCTAAAAATTTGACGAGCTATTAAATAAGACAAAATCTATAAATTAGGTTTTTACTGCAACACTTATGAATAGGTCTTGCAAATTCTATATGACCCATTAACACGATACGAACCCATTCAATGAAAACATATTGTGGATTTAATATTATCAGATCAGGTCGTTAATGGGTTAACACGATATAAAACCTATCTGATATTGTACCGTATTTGGGTTTATCCTCTAAAAAACCGTTTCATCCGTTTAACCCATTAATATTAAGGATAGTTTAGTAAATTTATTTATAATACATAAAAAATATATATATTAGAAAATAAAAATTATTACAAATACTAATTTCTAAATCTGTTTAACCTAATTAAAATTATTATAATACTGTTAAGTTAATCTTTTTAAGTGCAAAAACACTGTCACACAAGACAAGCTTAGCTGCAAAACCAAGCGAAGACATGTATGAGCTTCTTCTGTTTCTTGTTTGAATTCTTTAACAATTTGTATCTTTAGAAAACAGCATCTCAACTACTGAACAATAGAATAAAATATAATATTTGTTGCATTAGGTCTTGTTTTGTACGAAATTCTTTATATGGGTTTTGTTATTTAAGTGGAAGACATGTGACTGGTCATTTTTTCCTCAATTAATGTTTCTCTTTCATGACTTAAAGGGAATTTATCAAATTTCTGTAGCCTCCTTCCCATTGGACACCAACAACATCAAAGAAAAAGATGATAAATGCCCCTGAAACTTAGAACTGCATTTATATTTTAATGGTAGCCCTAACGTGGTTAACAAACTGATTCTTTTAGAAATATTAGAAATTGTGTTTTGAGGTTTTTTTTTCATGAATTCTATTTTGCCTCTCTCTATGATGCACACATCAACTTACACATTAGTTTCCGGAGGTTCTGAACATTGGTGCATATTCTTTTAATTATTGCACAATTTGTGTGTTATCATACACAAAAGGGAGCCACTAGAATTTTTTGTCGACTTAACTATTGTACAAATTACTTGTGCTTGTCTTGTTCACTTGTAATTTTTTTTTATTTGTAGGCTACTTAATAATTTAATTTGTAGTGTATTGATTAATGGATTTAAATATTATATCAAATAATATACTTTTGAGCATGTTAGTTAATTTTGATATTATTTAGAATAAATATTTTTTTTTGTTTTTTAAATCAAATTATACTTCACTAAAAGATTTATTACTAGT
>SNVD02000734.1:0-13718 GCA_013180625.2 Boswellia sacra | reverse complement strand
TTGTTTGTTTTAATTTCAAGTTTTCTTTTGACAAACCATATGACTACCCCATGACATAAGCACACGTGGGAGACAAGTGTGGAGGTTTTGTCAACCTCCGCCGAAAGTATATGTTTACTTTTCATGCTTCACGTGGGAGACAAGTGTGGCGGTTTTGTCAAACCCCGCCAAAAGTATATCTCCATTTTTCATGTTTCACGTGAGAGACAAGTGTGTAGGTTTTATCAAACCCCGCCGAAAGCATATCTCATTTTTTTTCAAATCTTGGGGCGATAAATCTGCATCGAGCAACCCCCACCGAAATTATGTCCCCATGTGTCAAATTTGAGAGTTTTACGTGTGTATATATCCATTCTCCATATTTTCAAATGTCAGTATTATAACCTGTCTTACACTTGAAAAGCATATTACCTAACGTGCATCATTGTCTTACACAAGGTTAGAGCACTTGTAGAAATGGAGAAAACCCCAATTCGGCGATTCCAAAATATCTGCGTGTTTTGTGGATCGCAATTTGGTAAAGATGGAGAATTTACAACAGCAGCTCTTGATCTTGGTAGGACATTAGCTGCGAGGGGTATTCATTTGATTTATGGAAGGGGGAGTCTTGGGTTAATGGGGTGTGTGTCGACAGCTGCATCCTTGGGAGGAAGTAAAGTTCTCGGCATTATCCTTAAACCATTAGCTGTGCGAGATATCATAGGCAACACAATGGGGGAAAAGTTACAAGTCTCTAGCATGCATGAGCGTATTGCACATATGGTCATTAAATCTGATGCATTTATAGCTCTGCCCGGTGGTTATGGTACATTAGAGGAGATATTTCAAATCACCTCTTGGGCACAGCTAAACATCCATCGGAAACCCATTGCTTTGTTAAATGTCAATAATTTTTTTGATGGTTTGTTGTCTTTTCTTGATCAAGTAGTAGAAAAAACTTCATCTCACAGTCAGCGAGGCAAATCCTGGTTACAGCTTCAACTGCAGGGGAGTTAATTGACAAATTACAAGAATTCGTCTATTCGCCTGATTCAAAAATGGCTCGGATAGATTGGTTTGGAGAAGGCAATAAAAGGCGTAGACTGGATTTAACGCTCCATCTGTAATCTCTATCTATTGGTTTGCTTCGTTTTTGTTTACTTTCTTTTTAGTGTGTTTATTTGAGATTTTTCATGTCATTTCTTTTGAGTTTTTTTTTTAGGTTATTTCTTTCGTCCCAGGTAGTATTTTCTAATCTCGGTTTTTTAGAGTGGTGGCTTAAAAAGTTCAAGTTCTCTTGAAACGCATTCTGGATCTCTTCAATCCATAATGGCTAAATAAGGAGGCTAACTTCTAAACTTTTTAGACCCATTCTAACTAACTTGTTTTTGTTTGCTGACTTGTTGAACTTTGTTAATTTATGAGTGAGTTTAGTTTTGCGTAATTTAGAGTTGTTATGTGTTTTTATCTTTATCAGTTTTGATTTAAAAAAACAATTGTGGAAAAACCTGAGAATGGCAGAATATGGGGTTTCTTTAACCCTTGAAACGCATTCTCTCTAAATAAATCTGTAGTTTGTTTATTTCATGTTATGTGAAGTGTCTTGTTTCTTGTTTTGTTCTTTCATAATAAAGGTATATAGGCTGGAAACCTTAAGTCTGCGGGCTACTGGTCCTAAGGATTGTTGAAATATACAATCTTGACTCAGGTGTAACAATGCCACGTACCTCTTTTCTTACATTTTGTGGGTCAATGATAAGATCATGATTGAATTAAGAATAACTCTTGGAAAATGATAAATGATGCATGGATCTGTGTGCTTGAAATATTTATTGGTTTTCGCTTTTGCTTTTGATTCCTTGCGCAACATTGAGCACTGAGCTATTATCACTGAGTTATTTGTTCACTTAGAGAAAGTTTATGTAATTTAAATGTTTCTTCATATTTCAATGAATTCTAGAACTTGTTTGATGGTCACTCGAGGCGAAATACTAGACCTGTCTCTTATACACATCTAGATGTGTATAAGAGACAGGTTTAAGCCTTAATAGCCAACCTTGACTGAAATTAATCCCTAGTTACCCCTTTGAGCCTCTGTAAGCCTTTTTCTTTGTTAACTCACTAAAAGATTTCCTAACCTCAAATGAATTTATTCCAAACAGTTTATCCTTACCTATGAGCATGTAGATCGTTCACAATTAAATTTTGAGCTATGTTCTGGTTTTGGGAAGTTAGAGGAGGTTGGGATGTGTCATGAGCAATGCAAGTGAGTCCTATTGTGTTTGAAAAAAAAAAAGAAAAAAAGAAAAAGAAAAAAAAGCCAATCTGTACTTATCGTCCACGTACTTACACATTGAGGACAATGTGTTATTTAAGTGTGGGGGAGGGGAAGTGTAATATAAGAAAAAAAAAGAAAAAAAAAAAGAGAGAACAAAAGAAGAAGAATAAGAGATCTATACCCTTAAGTGTTCTTAAAAACAATGAAACAACAAAGTGTGGGGGTGTAGTTTTCTTTTGTTTTCTACAAAAAAAAAAAAGATTGAGTGTTCTAAATAAGTTTGGGGGAGTAACCTGGTGAATTGAAATGAAGTTGTGTTATAGGGTTGAGCTCTACATAGTCTTGAATGATTTATGTGTTTGTGGGTGATTTGAGCCAAATTATTATCCTTTATCATACCTTCACCCAAGCCAAACGTTACAAGCTTAATAAAGTCCTACTTGATCCTTGGTGTTGTGCATGTCTACATTAGTGGAGAGTGACTTGAAAAGCAGGCCTATGGAGTTCATTTATACACACATCTTCAATATTAAATATGATTCATTTTTATGCATAAACTCATCCGGGTTACAAGTGATTAGGTGAGAATGGCTCTACACACACACACTTGAGGAATTGAAGTGAAGCGAAACTAATTTTTGAGATAAAATTCTTGATCAAGTGCATTATTTCCGTTTTTTTTGAAGTTTTCCTTGGGTTATAATTAAGTACAATCTTTGAGGCCTATTTGCAAGATGAAGCATTTGGTGTGTTTTAATTTTTCTTTGATTCTGTTTCGGTTTAGTTTTATTTCGTATCATTTTAGTTGCTCGAGGACTAGCAAGTCTAAGTGTGGGGGAATTTGATAAGTGTCTATTTATATATCATTTTCATATCAATTCGTCCATGTTTCTTTGCTATATTCCTTGGTATTTTATGTTTTTGTGTGGTTTTTGATGTTTGTAGGAGTTTTGGAGGAACTTACACAAAATTGGAGTAAAACCCTTCATTTTCACCTCTGCTAGTCAACCAATTTCTTGGAGTTGATTGTATCGATATACAATTAACCGGATAACATGCTATATACCATTGAAAAGCTCTCGAAGTCTATTTTCTGGAGAAATTTACGGTTCACGAATTTATGTAGTGTACCGAAAGTTGTGATAAAAATGGTATGAGAAGTGTATATTTGTAATTCCATATATCACTGTAGCATGTTATTAAATACGGGGCACTGTAGCAAGTTACTGTAGCAGAGTATTTAAACACATTTTAGGGTTTTATTTTCATAACTTGAAGAGGGGAAAACGTGGGAGGAGGCTGCATTTCTGGATTTCTCTCATCCCTTGGAGTTCTTGAAGGAGAAAGAAGATTTTGAAATGAGGAGGAACTATAATTCCAAGAAGATTCATCTACAAAGAAGATTTTCAAAGAATTTGCTAAGTTCTTTCTTTCCTTTTCAATTCTGGAATTTCTCTGTATTGTATTTGTTATTCTGATTGAATATGTGTAACTAAATCTGAATTGGTTGAGGGTGATTTCAAAGCCCTTGATATGGATTTTGTGAGTTGATTGTGTAAGAAATTGTTATCCAATTCTCTAATTGAAGTTGCTTGTATTTTCCCATATCTAATGCTTATGATTGCTTACTGATTGTATTTGGATGGCCAACTGAATATAATCTGTTGTTGTCTATTGCTAGATTAGAAATCTTGATCCGTAATTGTCATGAATTTCCAATCATTAGTAGCAAAATTGTGATCAGAGATTGCAATTGGAAAATACAACCTAGGTTAAATAATCCGAACTTGTGTGATTATTGCTTAGATCAACCTATCTTTCTCATCGTAATGCTTCTATTGAATTAAACTTAGAGAGCTTGTTCTAGGTTGTTTAATGGATAGAGATTAAATAAAGAGCTTGTTTTATTTAACAACAAAGTAAGGAAAGATTGGGATAACAGAGCTTGTTGTTATCTACGGTTGATAATTTCAATGGTGTAATTGGATGACAATTCTATGATTAATTCGCAAATCCATATCTTGTGGTAGAGAAGGATCCCTTAACCAGTTTCTCTCATTGATCTTTTATTCAAATTAACTTCTGTTTTGTTATTCTTAATTTGCATTCTTATTTCACTTAGTTAATCATTCAACAAAACCCCCCCCCATTTAGTTAATTGTTGCTGGAAATAACAAATTCAATTAGAATCAATCCTCGTGGGAACGATATCTTACTCATCACTTTATTACTTGTGCGACTAGTATACTTGCTAGTTTCGAACGCATCAGTTGGGCCTTTTCTTTATCTCTACCTTGGCTAGTCTCACCATCATCACCACCATTACCTTAGGCAAAGGTTGGTTTGTGCGGTTAGGGCCATTCTGCATGGCTTCTATAAGTTGGGCTATTTGTTGTTGAAGAGTGATGATGTTAGCACGCACTTGAGCCATCTTAGTATTGTTGTTATTGGGTATGGCCATTTTAGCAACTTGTTCCTTTTGTCTTGTCAAACAACCACGTTGTCTAACCCAAGCTATGATGGTTGCAAAACAAAGATGTTAATGCCATGTATGCTTGCATGTATGCATGATATGATGCATGCTTATACAAGGGCATAGACATTATTTTAACCTTCCAACCTTATTTCTCCCACACATGTGAGATCGAGTTTCCAAGTTATTATCATAGATGTGGGAATGTGAGATTCTTTTTCCTAATTCTAACATTCAAGTTGGTATTGTATTCTACATGATTATCATAACATGGCTTCTAAATGTCATCATAACATTAACTCATGGCACATGTCCCCATTTTGTTCTTATGGATGACTTGACATGTGGTGTTCATTTATTGTTCCATAAGGTTTGAGTTGATGTTATTCTTAATCATGTGAAATTCACATCTATGGACATGCATTTCAACATGGGCTTTGGATATTCATCCTATTGAAAATTTCTAGATTCATCTACATGAGCTTAAGTCTCAAGGGTCCAATGGCCTTGGCTCCTTTTAGCAAGAGATGCCCCCTTGAGTTGGTTCCTTTTTATACTAAATCAATCATATGTGCTCAAAGTTGGTAACACCAACACGAGTCATCTAAGGGTCGAATGGAGCAAAAGACTTCTCATGCCAAAGCCACACATCTAGTTTAGGTTTTTCGTGCTCATTGTATGCAAAGTGTAGTGATGCAATGACTCAAAATATCAACATGAGGTATTAGAATTTAGTATCCCAATCGAAATCAACTTCTCTTATCCTTACTGGAGTCACCACTATGAATGGGCTTTCATTCAGCCATAGCATTTGCGACCAAGATACTATGCCAAAGCCTCTTTCGACACTTAAGCCATAGGCACATTTGGATAAATGGAGTTGCCACCTAATTATTCAATTGGGAATGAATATGAGTAACTTGATCCCTCACTTCAGGACCTAAACTACAATTATCCCTTCAGAGATGGGTTTGAGAAGTTAGATACTAGCCATTCGCCTCCTCTGGATCAAAATCTGGCCTCTACTGGGGTATACCAAATAAAAAAAGCTCATATTGTTATACAATCCACTTAGTGTTTTTTGTTTTATGCACACATTTTCAATTTTATCTTCGTTAAACATGTGAGGTATATTCAACCAAAACAGTTGTATATTCATATAAAGAAAAAGGGAGAAGAATAGAGTTACATTTCCTTATAAACATAGGGGATAGGGGATAGGATTACAACAATTATTCTTCAACAAATAAAGGAAATTTACTTCTAAACACTTCTAATAATCAATGATATAAAATATTCCACACATAGCATATTAATGGAAACCATATATTCAATAAGCAATCAATTTAAGATTCGATAAATAAAGAATTCCTTACCATTATATGTGAGTTTATTCAATGTTTATCAAGCCTCTTCATGCATATATATTCATACATTCAATAAGTAATGGTCCCTTACCATCAATGTGAGTCTACCATCACTTCATGGCATTATACAATTATACTTCTAAACATCGTATAGTCATACATTCATTCATATCGATCAATTAAAATTCTAATACGAAGCCATAATCTAGAATCATGGCACTTCTACCTAGATTTGATATTTCTTATCTTAATAATTCTACCTATTGCTATTCTAGCATAATTCATAACAATTTATAGTGGATCATCGCATTTTCAGTCTAAACATGGCATTTCTAGCCTAATCGTATCAATCAAGATCAAACATGGCTATTCTAGCCCAATTCAAGCATTCAAGGGTAAACATGGTAATTCTTATCTATTATATGCTATTTCCTAACATACTTCAAAAATCAATTCTAATCATGTGCTCTTAAGCATCATTCTAAACATGTGCTTGTAAGCATGATTCTAAGCATTCACAAAGAAAATAAACTCCTAAACATATTTCTAATAAAGGAGGGAAAATATGACTTACCTTGACATGCATTTCCACCATACAAAACAATTAAAGGATTAAACAATTCTATAAAATTCTAAACATGCTTATTCTAAGCATAAATAAACCTAAACATGCTTATTCTGAGGCAAGAAAATAAAGAAGAAAAAAGAGGAAAAAGAGAGAACTGCTCTCAATATGTACCCTTTCTGGGTTTAGCGCAATAGAACGCCTAGAAAAACTTTAAACTTGAAAAGACTTCTTGAATTCTCTAGTATGTCTTCAAGGGGGAGAAGAGAAGATTTTGTTGTGTGTTGAAAAGTGAGGAGGACGAGGGTTTATACAGTTGAGGGCTGGAATTAAAAAAGGAAGCAAAATCTAAAAAAGGAAGGATTTTAATGAAAAATTTCAATTATACAAAGAGAACCGCTGGTCGGCTATGTGAGGACTGCTAGCCTACAGTGGATAGCTAGCTGACTGTGGGTGGACCGCCAGTCAATTGTAGGATAGCCGGCCAACTATCCTATAATCATCGGCCGGTTGTGGTCCACCAAACCCTCTTGTTTCGTAACTTTTTAGTGGAGTCCTCCTTCAACCTTCGTCTGTTCGATTGCACGTAAATTTTCTAATTCAACTCTGATTTAAGATTCGTAAAATTTTATTGAAGCTAGACAGTTGTAGCTTCAAAACAGTGTATGATCATCAACAGTTCCTTATGGATTAATTTTTGTGATTCATTGAAATCATGTGTCAACTTTTAAAAACCTTTCTTCCTTTTGCTTCCAAGGGCATTTCAGTCATTTCAATTGCTCGACATCCATCTTCATTTCATCGTTGAGCTTTAAAAATCTAATGCCTATAAGTTGTACTTCGATTTTTATAGGTAAAATAGCTTCTGCTTTATATACCAAAGAGAAGGGCGTCATCCTAGTCGAGCTTGTGGCGGTGCCTCATAATATCCACAACAACTTCGCGCCCCAATCCTTTCCTATTTCGATGGTTTTGACCAACATCCTCTTGATATTCTTGTTTGTTGCCTCTACTATTCCATTTGCCTATGACCTATATGGTGAGGATTTGTGATGCTCAATTTGGTACTTGTATAGCAAATCCCTTATCTCTGTATGAAGTTGAACACCGTTGTATGTCACCACTTGATGCAGTACTCCAAATCTGTATATTAAATTCATCTTAATGACTTTGGCCATTTGGTTTGCACCCAACTTGTTAAAGGACTTGGCCTTTATCCACTTAGAAAAGTAGTTAACAACCACAATTACATGTCGGTGCTCGTTAGAAGCTGTTGGCTTTATCTCTCCAATTGTGTCTATTCCCTATGCATCAAATAGCCATGGCAATGATATTGGCTGCAGTTCTTTTGGTAGTTTGTGGATCAGATCTCTATGAATCTGACATTGATGGCAAGCTTTTACGAACTTAACACAGTCTGTTTCCATGGTTAGCAAGAAGAAACCTTGATGCATGATCTTTTTAGCAAGAGCCATGTCGGTCATGTGAGGATCGCAGACTCCTTTGTGGATTTCTTCCATCACTCTTTTGGCCTCTTCTTGGTCTATACACCTTAATAGCATTCCGCCCACCTTTCTTAAGTATATCACCTCCTATTAGCAAGTGAATTGTTATGCCAGCCAACGAATTATCCTCTAGTCTTCTTGTAAACCTCTTCTAGGAAAACTCTCTCTTCTATGTACTTTTGGAGGTCGTAAAACCATGGCCTTTCTCTTACTCTCAATTCCATTACTAGTTCCTCCTTGTAGCGTAGATGCCTTATCTATACCAACCACTAATGGTTTGTGCTCCATGTTTGTAACGTGCTCCCAAATGGCCACTAGCTTGGACAAAGCATTGACCTTTTGGTTTTCATCTTTATTCACGTGTTTGAACACGCATTTCTTGAATTTACAAATAAGTTACCTGACATTCTCCAGATAAGTTATGGTTACTCTTCTTTTATATTTCATTCTTCATTAGCTTGCAGCATTAGTAGCTACAAATCTCTTATTACTTCAACCTAATCAATTTTCATAGCAATCAAAGCCTTTAGACCAAATGAGCACACCTCGTACTTGGCCATGTTGTTCACCTGAAATCGTAACCTCTTGGCAAAAGGAATCATACTTTGACAACCGATTTTGGCATCAAATTATTTAGAATTTTGATCACATGTCTCCATGAAAGTTGTAGATATTTGTCTCATTTTTGGAACATCTTGATTCATACGATTTAGATACATATATCAAGAGATATGGTCAAAATAGGAGGCATGGTCAAGCTGGCCTGAAACTACAGATGGGTTCACTTCAAGCCCATTTTTAGTTTACTAAAAGACCGAATTTCATGATGCTTATGAATACAATCTTATAAATGATTTAATTAGCTTTCTAATAAATCAAGGTTTATACCATTTTGATCCATAAATAGAAAGTTATGTATATTTTACCAAACCTATAACAAAAACTAAAATTAAGATGAAGCTAATTCAAAAGATGTAAAAACTACAAATATGTTCAAATTCGAGAATTTTATGACACTATTAGTGCAAAATAATGGATTAAGCTCTTATTAATCATATACATTTAAGTGTTCGTCATACCCCCCAATCAGCTTATTGCTAGTCCCTAGCAATTAAAGCGTTATTATTGAGTAGTGATTTATAGAATTTTACATCCAAGGTGGCCATTATTGCACTTTCCCTGATTCTATCTAAGTAAACAAACTCTCAACTGATTTTTTTCTTTAAAGACTCATGTACCTTGAGTCAAGATGTTAACAAACCCTCTTTCTGTGCTCAGTTGACACATGACTATAAGGCTTTTTGGAAAGAAGTCTAATATTTGATAAGGCTAATATTCTTAGGTATGGGGCATTGATTGTCATCGCTTTTTTTTTTTGAAACAATGCATCTTTAACCCATGTAGGGAGCCTTAGGCTAATGACTCTTAGACTAGTTGGCCTTAGGGCATCAGGTGTTAAGACACCCCTATGAGCTTAACGACTCGAGTTGCCGATGCTTTATTTTTACTTAGAAAATTATGGATAGTGCAATGTTCAATCCCCTTAAGCTTTCTCCTTAATCCATCTAACGAGTTTTTGGCCAATAGCTCCCAAACCAGTTGGTCCTAGGGTATTAGGTGTTGAGACACCCCTCAGGCTTAATTGCTCAAATTTAGGATGCTACGAGACCGAACTTATCCATAATTGCTTATTTGTTTATTTCTTTTTTTTTTTTGCTTTCTTTTTTTTTAACTTTCCCCTTCCCTTTGTTGTTATCCTAAACAAAACAAAAGAACTCAAATATTGCAAAATTTCAATTTGCAACCCACAATCATGCATCAAAGTATGTATTTGTGTGTGAAGAAATGTTCATAAATACTTGCTTCACGAGTACATGAGCAAACAATTTATTAAATGATAAAGTTGTGAGAGTTCATAGATTTGAAAATTCAAAGTGAAGTAAATGAAACAACCTCGTTATAAAATTCAAAATCAAAACTAAATAATGCCAAGTTAGCTAAAATGAGTCTTCAAAAGTGCAAAATCAAAACAAAATGACAAGTTAGATAGAAAGGGCTTCAAGAGTTCAAACGGCCCTCTTTACTCTGCCATTTCTGACCTAGAATATGTCTCAAGAAAAATTGAACTCCTTACACCGCACTCTGAATCTAATTACTAACTCACTTTTTTTTTTTAATTACAAGAAGAAAATATAAGACACATTTCTGTCCACTATCCTTCCTCCCCAACCAAATGAAACATTGTCCTCAATTTTTAAATATAGAGAGATAAAGTATAGGAGATATTACCTTGTCCTCAATTTTTAAATATAGAGAGATAAAGTATAGGAGATATTACCTCAAGCTTCAGTTTTTCAAAAGAGATAACCTGAAAGGCACGTAAAATAAAATGCTACAAATAAAAGACAAGAAAAATTATAAACAGAGCGTCTGATCCAATTTGTACTTTTTGTTTTGTCCCCCTAACCAATTAATTTGAGTTATTGTTAGATCAGGTTTATACTCGACTGCTTATAATTTGTCAAGTAATTCATTAACAATAGTGGCAGAAACAAAGATCTATCGTGCCAAAAGTGGGATAAAATTATGTTCTACAGCTTCATTAACAAAAGGTATCAAAGGATCAAAGAAATTTTTAACATTCAACAAACCTATAGGTTTATGATGGAGATTCAGTTGGGCCCAAGAGGTAATTTGTAAAAGTCCTTTGAAAGTACCAAAGCCACCTGGTAAAGCAATAAAGGCATCTAAATTGATAAGCATATATGCCATGAGTTCATGAAAAAGTCCTTCGAAAGTACCAAAGCCACCTGGTAAAGCAATAAAGGCATCTAAATTGATAAGCATATATGCCATGAGTTCATGAAAAAGTCCTTCGAAAGTACCAAAGCAACTGGTAACTCCTACTGAACTATTTTTCCAATGATGCTTTCTACAACTAAAGCTTTAGGAATAACACTAAAACTTGACTGCCTCCTAAGAGTGCCACTGTTGACAGATGAGCCATTAACCCGAAGCTACCTCCCCTATGAACCACATGAATCTTTCTTTCAGCTAAAAGCATACTAAGGTAATTTGCTACTTTTACAAACTCTTCACTTTTTCCAAGTCGAGATCCATAGAATACACATATCTTTTGGATTCAACATTTTGAGGTTCCCTCCATGTCTATGCAACTCTCTAACTATATGTGTGAAGTGAAGAACAAGAGATGTCATATTTATGGAATGCAAAAAAGGTATTCTAATGATGACATCTATCTAGGTAGCTCGACTATTTGTTGAAAAAGTTTGACAATAAAGCATAGAAATTCAAAAAAGAATGATAGAAATAAGACAATATAAATGCATAAGTCAACCGAAAGATATAAATTCAAAAATGACAGCTATGAGGCATAAAAATTTAAAAATGATAGAACACATGCATATGTACAGGTAGTTTTGACTAAGGCTCACATCTTTCTCTGGTACGTCTAGAAACGACTTAAACACCTTCTATGAGTTAGGGATATGTTTCGCATCTAGTTTTCTTATAAACTAGCAAACAAGGTCGTTTTGAGTCAGATTCCCAAGACTGTAACGGGCTTGCTTTTTTCGAAATTGTGTCCATAATTTCAAATTTTCACGATGCACAATTCTACAAGAATGCGCTTCAAGAGTCAATTGGATATTATCCAAAGACTCCCTACTTAGTCCATTCTTGATGAATTGTAGCTTATCCTCTTGATTGTTAGACAAAAATCACAAGGAGTGACAACGCTGGTTACAAGTCCATCTTGCACATTTGCGACAAACTTATAACCTTTTAACTCTTCACTTTTTGGCGTAAGAGCTTTTTTCCGAACTTGGCATGTGAGAAACAAGATCATCAGAAAATTCACAAGAAAATCGAACCTTAGCTTCAATTAACCATCTTAAATCAGCAAGTATACTCTTGTGCATCAAGATCCTTAGTCTTTTTGCGGGAGTTTTGTAAATTTTAATCAAATCATTTTGAGGACGAGAGAGAAAACGTCTGTGCAAATTCGAGAGAATGGTATCTATGAGAAAATGAATGTAGGGTGAGCAACAGTTTTTGGGGAACTAAAAAACCGACTTTAAAAGTCACAGAATACCTTATCTGCCACTTGATCGGGAAAAATCAATCCTTTAAAAGGAACGACTAAAGCAATGGACTCTTCATTTTTATCAAAATTTTCAAAGAATGGTTTTAACTATTGTCTATTAACTTTTAAAACATTACCATTCCTTGGGTTCTCAATTTCAACTACTTTATGAGAGAAAACATTTTTAACAATGAAAGGTCCTGTCTAACGAGACCAAACTTTACCAGGAAACAAATGCAATCTTGAATCATACAAAAGAACTTTTTGTGAAGGTTCAAAAGATTTTCTTATAATGGATTTCTCATGAAAAACCTTCATCTTTTCTTTGTAGATTTTAGAATTTTCATAAGCCTCATTCCTGATTTCTTCAAGTTCACTCAGATGTAGTTTACGTAACTTGCAAGTATCATCCAAATTTATGTTAAATGTTTTAATGGCCCAATAAGCTTTATGCTCAATTTCCACAGGAAAGTGACAAGGTTTTCCAAAAACTAATCTATAAGGAGACATTCCCAATGATGTTTTGAAAGCAGTTCGCTAGGCCCAAAGTGCATCACTAAGTCTTAGAGACCAATCTTTATGGTTTGGGTTAACTATTTTTTTTAAAATCTGTTTTATCTCCCTATTAGCTAATTCAACATGTCCACTTGTTTGTAGGTGATAAGGTGTAGAAACTTTATGGGTTATTCTATATTTCTTCATTAGAGTTTCAAATGGTTTGCTACAAAAATGTGTACCGTCTCACTAATAATGGCTCGAGGAATTCCAAATCTACACAAGATATTTTCTTTCAAGAATTTGATAATTGTTTTGTGATCATTATTTCGACATGGAATTGCCTCGACCCATTTTGAAACATAGTTTACTACAACGAGAATGTACACAAAACCAAATGATGGTGGAAAAAGTCCCATAAAATCAATACCCCAATAATCAAGGATTTCAACAATAAGAATGGGATTCAACGGCATCATGTTTTGTTTTGAATTGGATCCCAATTTTTGACAATTTTCACAAGTTTTACAAAATGTATGTGCATCTTTAAATGAGTTGGGCCAATAAAATCCACATTGCAAGATTCTAGCAGCTATTTTTTTAGATGAACAGTGCCCCCCACATGCTTCGAAATTAAAAAAATTAACTACACAACTTACCTCATTGTCAGGTATACATCTGCTAATTATCTGATCGAGACAATATTTCAACAGATATGGATCATCCCAATAAAAATTTTTCACCTTAGTCAAAAACTTCATTTTCTTTTGAACATTCCAATGAGGTGGCGTTTCTTCTGTTGTAAGAAAATTTACAATGTTAGCAAACCAAGGTACTGCAACAACAGAGAATAAAAATTCATCAGGAAAAGAATCATTGATAGGTGAGGTTTCAATTGATGTCTCTATTGTTAATCTTGATAGATGTTCTACAACAACATTTTCGGCTCAT